>JABSTQ010000412.1:0-28763 GCA_013358835.2 Ixodes persulcatus
ATATTTTGCATACGGTGTAAGTGAGTGTGAATTTTCATTCGATATTGCAGCTAGAGTGTCCAAAGGGCAACGTCGTGGAACCTGGGACGAAACTATTTCTTGGCACCGACCGAAAAGTCAGCTGGTGTTCAAGCGACCAAAAGATCGTCCTCAAGACAACAACAATGGAGCTCGCACTGGTGCTCTGCCTGGGAGTCTATTATGTAAGAAATATAACCTATCCAGTGGCGTTTTCTTAGCTCCTGGCGCTAATTACAATAGTGGTGGCGGGCGACGCCAACCGTCGCCAAAGTTGGAGAAGGGTACGTCCGAAAGCCCTCTTAAAATCTTTGACAGCCTGAAAGAGTGAAGAAGCTGGACCGACGTTCCTATACAGTTTTTAAAACTAGTCACGTTTCCTTATATACGTAAAAAAATCTCTGGAAGCTCAACAGGATTCACTGTGCCAATATTTAAAGATCAAACAAATACGTTTCACATTGTTCAACCTTTGCTTCTCTTATCTTTTTGTTACATTCTTTTGGCTGATTTAGTTTAATGCCCTACTTTTTAGTACCTGTTGAAGGCAAACATCGGTTATCAACATTACACAAACACTGAAGATCCCTTGGATCTAACTTCTATACAGGCTGTCTACCAACCTGGCAAACAAAAAACCTGTAATGTCGGAGAATTTGGCGAGTTTGCAAAAGTCGGGGAATTTCCACCTCGCAGTCACGGAAATTGAGCTTTTCTTTCTCCAAGCGACTGCAAATCACGCGCCTGTGGTGTGGCATAGTTGCATGCAACTCGGCTATCGTGCCGACGCAAATCTCTGAAACTGTTATCGCATTCTCTCGAAACGTTCGCACTAAGATGAGCTTCTCTCCTTGCGCTCGCGCTAAAAGATTTATTGAGCGAAGAATATAAAAAAAATAGACTGACAAGGTAGTATGATATAGTGATTGGCCAACGCTTTGTTGGCCGCCAGACATACCAGTGTTTTCCACATATAAACAGTGGTTAAGGGTCCAGATACGTCCTGTCCGGGTGTAGGACAAAATGGTCCCGGTCAGAATGGTCCCGGAAAATTTGGTCCCGGACAGAATGGTCCTGGACAAAAAGGTCCCAAGTACCAAGCCGGACAAAATGGTCCCAGGTGAATTTATCAATACTTTGAGCGCTCTTAATAGGACAAAATTGTTTGGTACTTGTATTTTGACACACGTTCAAGGATAATGTCAACAGTTTCATTATAATCTTTTGAAACAAATTTTAAATCCCTTCTATCTATACCATGTAGCTCTATTTCTTAAAGGTTCTTGATTTCTACCGATATATTCCACGTGTGTAATCAACACCTTTCTATCGCCAGATTCTGTTTTCAAATTAGCGCTATCGAGCTTCAAAACGACATTCGGAATGAAAATCATTATCATACACGTACTACAGGTTCTTGACGTGGTTTTTTTTAAATGAACTTGTCGTACCACCGCGTTCTAATTTTCAGAAACAGCATCGCTCTGTCTGAACACTGTATATTAAACAAATCAAAAATTGATTTCGCAATTATGAGCGTATTTATTACATAGACCACTTAAGAGATAAGAAGTCGATGCTGCTGAAGCGAATGCCTAATGCGAAAATGTATTCATATGACCCACAGCCCTCAAAAAGTCGTTCAAGGGACGGAGCCCTTGCACGTACTGAGCGCACAGAGTTACAAGTCGCTGCTGATATCCATCAAGAGTAGAACATACAAAAAACCTGCAAACAGCAAATAAACAATGTCACGATGGGACCATTTTGTCCGGGTTGGCAGTTGGGACCATTCTGTCCGGGACCATTTTGTCCGGGACCATTTTGTCCGGGGCCATTTTGACCGGGACCATTTTGACTGGATCCCGTCCTGTCCCTCTTGGAACCAAGCAGGGAATTACGATAGAGTAGGGGAAACCTGGAAACGTCGGCGAATTTGAATGTGCCATATTGGTAGACAGCTTAGTATAGTGCCTGGAGAAAGCTGATTAAGTACACTGCGCGAACACGCGATCGCTGTGCTTTTTGTTTTTGCCCTTTTTAAAGCCTAAGGGTTGTCTTCAAAACTAGTAGTTTGATGGAAAATGGTTTTTGGTGTGAACTAACCTAAGCGTTTATATTTTATACCCACAAACTTCCAAATAAAGTATTAGTTTTTTTTTTTTTTAACTTCCGAATAAATGTGTAAAAAAAACAATAGTGATTAAAATATTTTAATATACGCTAATAGTAGCTATGTACTCTGTCTACCTTTTTACCTAATCAGCGTAATGTTTAAGGCAGTTATCATGACGTGGAGCAAACTTTTGAATGCCCTCCCCAAAGGAGGCTTCCGCCAGGGTTGTCAGGTCTTCCAAAGAACTGAGTAAACAAAACAATAGCGTTTAAAAACATTTTATTACACACAGAATGTAGATACATACTCTAGATACTCTTACAAATAACAACCACATAGAAGTCATTATGACGTGGCACGAGCTTTTGTATACTTCCTCCCTTTCGTATGCCCTCCCCTTTTAGTGGTAAAGGGGGGTGCATACGAAAGCTTGTGCAATGTCATAATGGCTGCCTAAACCTATGCGATGATTATATGGTAAAGTGGCTAGAGCATGTATCTGCAATCTGCATATACAAATATTTTTTAATCGCTCCTTTTTTCTTCACACAATTTGTCGGAAGTCGAAAAAAAAAAACAGCCCTGGTACGAAAAATTGCTGATGTACCCGTGCTCAGAGTGTCCCGGAGTTTACATACAGCAACATATTGTGTCTGAGATGACATATAACGATCTGATGGGCTCACTGCCAACAACCGCCTGTTAAGTGACCTAATGTAGCAACGAGGCATGTCCTTCTCTCATAATGTTAAATGCAAAAATAGAGCATCGTATGTGAAAAACCGTACCATTTACTTCTTGCTTCTCACGTATTCTCCAAGCTTTTAGATAACCCTGTGCTTAGGAGCAAGAAAAGTTCTAACTAGATATAATTCAGCTTCATTCATTTTCACCGTCACTAGCGCCGTCCCCAACACTTAAATGCATGCTATCCTTGCTGCCGACTGCATCACTATATTGAAAACATATGTTCAAGGTTCAGTGGATGACGTTAGTAGCCCTAAAAGAAGGGCTCAGTTTGTATCGAATAAGGTTCGTAGCGGTGAACTACATGTGATCAACCCAGATAAAAAAAGTATCTAATGTGACCCAAATAAAAAGTCTTCGAGGCGACCCAGATAAAAAAATTATCCGGGGTGACCCATTTAAAAGATTTTCAAGGTGACCCAGATAAAACTTTTTCGACGTTACCCAGATAAAAGTTCTCCAAGGTTGCCCAGATAAAACATTTTCGACGTTACCCAGATAAAAGTTCACCAAGGTTACCCAGATAAAGCATTTCCAAGCGGACCCAGATATATTCGCCACAAATATATCCACCACGAATTTGCAAAAAAGTGGTGGATAAATAGCGGATACATCCGCTACCGGGTTTAGAGTGTACCGGAAGCACTTCCGTGACAGTTGACGTGTAAACGCTGCCGTGCTAGACGACAATCAGCCCCAGTACCTGCAGAAACAGGGAAAGTGAGTTTCTCGCCGACATGCCGGCACAGAAACCCCTGGTTAAGCCAACTTAAAATTTGAAGATTAAGAAAATTATTTCCTCAAAGTCTGCACGCTCTTAATTGGAATAATATTTTTTTTTATATATTCAAACGGTAAACTACCAACACGAAGCTGTTTGCGACCTAAAATTATTGCCTTAGTTTTGTTGCGGCATATTTGGAACGCCCCTGCATAAAAACTAAAAGGTTTTATTTTATTATAAAGCACGTGAATATATCCTTGATGTAAAACACCTTTAATTGCCATTCGGTTTATTCGAATTCCTTTAAAAAAGCAGTCGGAAATTGCTTGGGTACTAGCACCGTCTTAAGAAATTGGTTTTCCTCAGTTGTTCCCAACTTCTTGTACTTAGAGAAGAACGGCTAGTTTCAAAATATATATTGGTTACTCGAGATGAAACAAATAGTTTTACATCAAGGAGGGCGGGAAAAATATTCCATTGCGAGTTCGCAGCACTCTACTGCAATTGTTTACTTTTCCTCGTATTTATGTTCTAAATGTGATTCTAGGCGAATGTTACTTGCAAACGTCATGTGGTTCCATAAGATACAAAAGCTGACCAGAGTACGAGGCTGAATTATCACGATTCATGTGAATGCGCACGAAGAAACAGTTTATTTTATAATCAACACTGAAATATATGTATAGATAGGCATTTCACACTGGTCATTTGCGCTAATTTTCTAATTTAGGCTAAAAAGTATATTGCTCATATCATTGAACACATTCATCGTTTAGGACCTTTTTTCTCTTCTTACTTTCCAGAGCATTTCTTTTTGTCTTGCTTCTTGCTGGAGGAAACAGTGTAAGATGTTCCGACACTACTTTTTGTCGAAATCTCAGATCCTGGAGTTGTCTCTGTGTCTTGGGGATTTGCGTTCTGTGAGACTGAAGTCGCATTACTTTTATTTTTGTCTTCGGCTATCACCTGGGGAATTCCATTTTGTGACGCTTCCTCACTAGGAGGCAAACTTTCCTTTTTCTTTTCTCTTTCGGTAGATGCTGTAGTCATAATAAAAAATTCGGTAACGTTGTCGGTGACTTTTGTCTGCGTAGTCAATTCGGAATGGCCATCATGAGAGTGCTGACTGCAGTATTTCTTTGCTGGAGATGTCTCAGGTGTGGCAGAGGGTGAACTGCAAAACCCACCTTTGCACTCTCCTTCTTTCTTGAGGAGACTTCCGATGCCGAGCCAGTGCTGAAAATGTATACTATTATTTATGATGTTAATGCAAATAATTCTCTTGACAGAGTCCGTAAACCTCTTTTGACACTTACCCAACATCGAGTTCCTTCATAATATACTCCAAACGACAATGTTCCACAGTAGTATGTACAAACGCTGACGGGGTTTTCCTGTGAAAACACATAATTCATAACATAAAATGTAGCAATACGCTGAATACAAACGGCGCACAATATATAGCAGTAGACTAAAATATGCACGTGGCAAATTTTTACTTAATCACACACTTCAAAAAATGTGCTCAACGAAAAGTAAAAAGGACTCTAGCGTTTTTTTTTTTGTGTATCAAAGGAAGGTTTTTAGAAACCTTTCCTTAGATATCAAGGTAATATATTTTTAAGCTAAGTTACTCATTTCATTCACGACTTATCATAAAGTAACTCTTAAGGCATTAAGCTGCATATATTTAGAGGAATGTCAAATTTTTGTGCAAACGTTTCCACTATTCTAGCTACGGAAACAATTGGCTGCACCCCCAAGCCCAATGAATTCTGTCAGTTTTATATATTACGAGCATCGCTTGAAGACATTTTATGTAGAGATAAACAAGAAGGCAGTGCGGACGGCTGCCTGTTTAACAAGAAGGTTATGGTACACCAATCATTCCAAAGTCTACGTATGAGGAACGTAATTAAGATAATAATAGTGGCATATACCTTATGCTAGCTGGTCCTCTAGGCCACAATGTGAATCTAGAAAAAGGTTCGTTCCCCCCGAAAGCTATACAATTCAGAAACAAGAACGTTGCTAATTGGGGGCGTGCGACAATCACTAGGAGAGTGCCACACCGCCTTTGCAGCTGGTTGACAGCGCCACCAGCGACAGCGTCCGCCTTATGTCTCATAGTGAAGGGCTGCCCGCTCCGATCTATGCGGAGAGCAAGTCGTCTGCTTCTTGCGCAGGAGTTGCGATGACGTCAGAACGACGCCGAGCTCTGATTGGCTTTGATTGCAAAAATAGTGGGTAGACCTGAATGCTAGATGCCTCAAGGTCTACCCCCTATTTTTTTTTCTTCCAATCAGTCAATAAGAGCTCTGCGTTTTCACATCATCGCGACCCCTGTACAAGATGCAGACGAACTTGCGCTCCGTATTCTAACGCGCACTCAGTCTTGGTCGCGTCCGCGCCCTCCCGCGGCCGCGTTTCATTATCTCTCTCTCTCTCTCTGGAGGAAATGTTTTGCACGTTTTCAGTCATTTGACCCGCAGCATTTGCTCCGAGCTTGTGTTAAGTCTCGTGCCCCGCAGTTATAAGCGACAACGAAGGCAACACACAACAATGTTCTTTTGTTTATGTGCTCTGGAAGATGCCTCGACGAAGCGTACGCGTGTTCGACGGTTCGGAAATCTCTACTGAATTACATTCACCAGTGCCAATAATTTATACAATCTAGATGACAAGTATTTTTCGTTCCTTATTTATCGTATTGCCGTTTGCTCGACAGCGGATTAAGGAGACGTGCTGGGATTGAGATTATCGCGGCTCTTTTCGCCAGTGCATGCAGGGGAGATGTACGTATTTTCACACTTTCCAGTTCTTGTATAAAAACGCTAGAGCCGACTGTGGCCCCGAACGTTTTTTTATAGCTCTGTGTCTAGGTAAGCTGACATTTATTCGAAAGATTGACTGCTGCACGGGATATATATGCCAGCCCGGCAGTCTATGCGAAATGCTTCCGCTAGGAGCCGCATAGTGGCGTCTCTGTCTGGTCGCACGCTTCCAATTTTTTTTTCATTGTCATATGACTCGTAACATATTGTCTATAATATTTAGCGCGAGGTCTGAAGTAAGGCCCTCACATTTACAACACAATGATAAGATAACCTCACGGCAAGTGAGCACATTTTATTATAAGTGAAAAACTTCAAGAAAATAATTTTGTATGCTTGGGCAATTACTTATGCAAGAAGCCCAAAATATTTCATTTCTTTTTTAATTCACCTAAACGCGCATGAGCATAATCCCCCCCCCCCCAAAAAAAAAATAATAAAAAAAAAATCTGAAAACGTGGGCAGTAAAACAAAAGATTTATGCCAGTCGAAATGGGAATATCCATCAGTTCAGGCTGGATTATGCTCTTTTACGATAAAAGCTAGCTTGTTTAGAAACGCATATTTTTATACAAAATTGTGTCGTAAGGAGGAACTCATGCAGCAACTTTATTTCAGAAATATTTTGTTAGTTTTTGTTTACTTCGGCGTTTACATGTGTTGAAGTCGAGCATCGCACAGTTCAATTGTTTAATACTGTTTGTAAATTTATTAATAATATGTTTAAATTGTACTCGTGCCTATGTATTTGCATGAAAGTAGAACTTCGAAGGAACTAAATAAAAAAAAAAGTGTGACCAGGCTGAATGATAGCTTTTAACAGTGAGGGTTGAGTCTTTCCATTACTCTAAAAAGCTGTTTATACTACGTCGTAACGTCGACGAGCGTACGTGCCCGACCACGCTGACCGACGCCGGCTGCGAACGGGGGTTTATACTCCTTCGTCATGCGAAACGCGACGGGGCGCAACGTAGCCCAGCGCGCGTCGGCGTAGCCTACGACGGATTCGAGCATGCTCTATTGGCAACGTCGACGAGCGCGCATCGACGACGGTGTGCTGTCCCAGCAGCCGTCGCGCGAGCGCCCCCTTTGGAAATCCGAGGCAGGTAGTTGTCGGGGCATGTAGGGGTGTGCGAGACGCTCATTTCTGCCATCTGTGCCTGCCGTTCTTGCCGTGTGTCGTATGCTGTACACGTGTTTGCGTGTTCGTGTGTATATTTAACGTTGGTGCGCTCGGCTGGGCTAGTGTGTACGTGGACGTGAACTGCACCGAGGATATGTTGCCGTGCTAGCCCCGTTATGGTGCACTCACACTGGAAGCGGATGCGCGCATTCTGAAGCACAAAGCGTATGGGATTGAGCGTTTGAGGCACGCTAATGCCAACCGCTTCGGGACCAATTTCTCCCAACCGCTTTCGCAAACGGTGAAGCGGCCACCAATCGCGACGCGACGCTGACGTGACGTCGGTGGCTTTCGAAACAAAATGGCATCTGTCGCTGGTGAGCCGTCCAAGGCGCTGCAGTTTTGGCGTTGAAGCAGACATATCGACGAAGAAACGTGATGTTAACGTCCGTCACTAGAATCCACTACGAAAGTAATTCACCCGTAATCGTAACGGGCTTCGCTCCGGTGATATGCTTCGGGTAAGGGTTTGTTTATTATTTGGAGTGCCAAAGCATGTTGCTCTTTGGCCTGGTTGTCTTTGCCCGTAAAACATCGGAACCCGCCCTCGATCGATCGAAATGGAAGTTTTGTAACCACTAAGGCATTCGCGTGAACTACTGAAAGCATCAGACACCGTGCAAGACCACCACGAGGGCGATAAAGACGTCTCAACCCGGAGGCATCCGGTTTAGATAAGCTCGTTTTAGCGAAAGCTGTTTTACAAACCCCAGTTTGTCGAATCCCTTTATAGAGAAACCCAGTTTAGAGAAAATGGCGACGAGCCTCCTTTCCCGTACACGTCGCGAAGCGACGTGTACGGGTAAGTCAGGTGAGTTAACATTTTTGTAATAAGCCGCCGCAGACTGCCGCCGCGAAGCGGCGAGAGCGCAGCAGGGGGCATGGGTTAACACGCACGCCAGTGATACACGCGCGAAGTAGGAAAGCCTTTTTTAAATTGGGTTCCCTTGTCGATAAATGGCGTTTCTCTAAACTGAGGCTCTGTTTTCTCTAAACCGTGCTTCGATAAAACGTGCCCGTTCTCTAAAACGTGCTTCGATAAAACGGCATTCGATCTACCGTAGTAAACCCGTCTTAAGCCCAATCGTGTAGCCAACACAGTGCCGCGGAGCCTGCAGGGTACCTGCACAAGCTCGACCTGTAACGTTTACAACTACCAGAAGTGTGACGACTTACGAAGATAGCGAGCGCGCCTACTTTTTTGTTTTTGAGACGAATGCGTTATATGTCTCATCGTTAATTCAGTCAACTTTAAAGGTCCTTGAGCGAAAGCACGTCGAGTGACGAAAGGTACGAAAACAGGTGACACAGAAGGTACCAAAATGCACGGTTCGGCTATGAACGACGAGCTGGCGTTACTTATGCCAGAATTGGCAGAGGCGCTATATTCCTCCAAAAAGACTTTTCGCTCTTGGCCATAAGCTGACGTCGAACCAGCCACCTTGCGTTCAGTTGTCCGACGAGGTACCCCTGCGCCAACTGCGACATGCGTAAGTTATGTCTCTGTCTCTAATGCATCGGCGCTTGTGCTTTCGTCTTCAAGTCGTCTTAGGGATAAAATAAGAGACCTGCACTTTTGCATCGCGACTCGCGCGTCCGATAAGCACCGCCCCCGAGACTACTTAAAAGATAAACGAAGGTTCTTTCGGAATGAACCCTTCTTGAAAACTAAATTACAAATAGCGCTAAGATAAGGACACACAACAAAGTGGACAGGACAGACTGGGTTTTTCAACACCAGCCAATTCCTTCACCTTCTTCTTTATCGTTGTATGTAAAACCTTCATTAGCGCTATTTGTCATTTAGTATCTATAACCAACTAGCCCGACAGAATATTTTGATATCTTCTTGCAAGTTCATTTGTTGCTCTTGCAAAGGTCACTACAAAAAGGAATAAAAGGAACCTATTTAGCGAAAAAAGTGTACGAACCAGACGATGCATAGTAATCAATGTGGCGTTTATTTGAGCATAATGTCAAACAAACAGTAGACTTGATCCACGTGCGAGTGACGAGAGGAGAGTCCGCCACCAACTAAGCAATGACCGGCTAGCAAAGGACACATTCCCCCGCACCACGGTCTACCAGTGCCAATCCCAACTCCGAAAATGACAAGAGCGAACAATGTGGGGAAGAAACTGGCACTCTATCCCGAAAACAAGGTCAGCTATTTATGCGGGAAGGGTCCACGTCGAAGAAAGGGTCTGGGCCATCCTCTTCGGAGTCAGCAAGGCGCGCCTACGTCTCGCTGGGCTTTGCTTGTGGGCGAAGTCAAGGAAATTGCAGGCGTCTTTTGCGGGCCCATGTCTCTCTTTCGCTGCCCGAAACTGGTAGTGCGGAAAGCCTGAAGAAAAATCTTCAGAGTGCAAAAATAGATAGATTTTGGCTTTGGATCGTGGATTAAACTGGATTTCGGATAGTAAAACAGGGTTGCCGAAAGCAAGTCTCAAGAAATCACGTGGTATCGCCGAGAAACCGCCAACCGCGTCTTTGTGTGTCTGAACGGGGTCGCTCGTGAACTGTGTTCGTAACCGCTCAGCAAACTTATCTCAACCGCCAGTGTGAATGCGCCATTAGGCCTCTTGGTCAAGCCGGTGGTGGTCGGAGCCGTCGGGGCCAGTCGGGGCGTGTGAGGCGCTCATTTCGGGCATCTGAACCTGCCGTTCCTGTTCTTCGTCATGTGTTGGTGTCGTTATCTCGTGTTGGTGGTCGTATTTAATGTTCGTGTGCTCGACTTGGCGAGGTTTGTGCGTGGACGTGGACTGCTCCGAGAATCCGCTACCCCCGTCTCGTTAGGTATATTGACCTAACGAGCCGGTGATGGTGGGGTGCCGTCAAAATCTGGAAGCTCGATGACGCGCCAAAGGTGGAGTCGATTAGGATTCAGGATGACCTAAGGTGTGTGCTATATATGATCATGTGCTAGACGTACGCACCGGCAGCCTTTCCCGACCGAAACAGCACAGTTGGAACTAGGGGAACGCCGGACGCAGTAAAATATCTTAACTATTTAGTCGCTCAGAACTTTTTAACTGGGGTGTCTCAGTTTGTAAGCGGTAGTATCTGTACGCGATGAAAACAGAGCTGAATCCTGTATTGTTTGTATAGGCTCCGTAAAGTGCGCTATTCTTTTGAACCCGTAAATAGCGTAATTTAGGCATCGTCCACTCTATTCGTTGTCAGTTCCTTGGGTCAACGTTAACGTCTACTGTGATTACACACTGGCAATCTGTCAGAAAGAGGTCGCTCTGGAATATCGAGTGCATAGATTTCAACAAAGCACTCATCCCGGCGACACATCCGGAATCGCTTGGCCCAACCCCGGCGAAATTGTGAGGCGGATAGCTTTGACGGACGCGATATTGTGATTTTTTCCCCTTCAATAATCGCTTGCTTAACAACTGCTAACCACTGTCCCGAATCGCTGTTTTCAAAGTTGAATACACGGCATAACCGACCCAGGAAGCGGAAATACAGTGTAGACACAGTGCGGTTGCCACGGAGACGCGCAAGCGCGAAATGGGGCAGTTCGTCGGCGCGGCGTGGCGTACCGCTTGACCGACGAGCGTCGGTCTGCGCCGGCGCACGTTGCGTTCGTCGACGTTGAAATATAAACAACATTTCTTTTTTAAATCAACCATTCAACTTATATACTATTGTGAGAAAATATTCATGATCATTTAGAAAGGGTCATTCCTCGTTTTTGCTATTGTTATACTCACCCGCTTTTTACGAAAATATTAAACACGCATAATGACATTCATTGTCCCAACCCTAAATTGCACCACCGTCTGCCGAACAGGATGCCCAGTCACGAGCCGTGTATGCCACGTATTATGTCTTATAGTGCGAGGCTTTCATAGGCGCACGAGAGCAGTGCACCACGTGGCTTCTTAGTGGCTCGCGATTAGCGGCCCGTAACTGTGATTGTGGTCCACCCAGGTGTGAAACGAAGTATATCAGGCGCGCGTCGTACACGCATTATTCATGTTTTGTTTTTTTTGGTTAGTTTTACATAGCAAGAAAAAGCTTTATTAAATACCGAGTTCAACACTTCGTAACGCAAACACGAATTTGCGACACAGATATTCTTTCGCTTACCGGTGACGGGTTGCAGATTGTCTGACACCCACTAAACAACTTCTTTGCCAAGAAGCCAGTCGTGAAGTCAACTTGAAGTAAAAGGGTTAAAGTTGAGAGTTAAGTTCGTAATAGATATGCATTTAATTTATATGCTGCCTGCTGAAAGCTCAATTTAAAACCATCGAATGAATGTATTTTAATCAATATATATCAATATACATTCAATTTTATTCCATTGAGTGAACTGGAAGAATATATGTTCTAAGTTGACTAAACAAAATAGTTTTTTTTATTATTTTTAAAATATTCCTCATTCACGTTCCAAATTCTATCCTTTTTTTTCCCGTATGTCCAAATTATATCAGGGTTTCGTGACATTTCTAAGCTTCTCAGCCTATTATTTATTTTATCGTTGCGTAATACATTACATGAGCAGGACGTTTGGGGCTCCAGGCAGCTAGGGTCTCTCAGTGTCCTTTAAGTGACATTAAATTTTTTCTAATATTTGAGGCTTATATATCTACTCTGGAGAGGTCGGTATTAAAATTATGTCAATTGCGTGCCTTCAAGAGGACGCTCCACCTTCTGTATAACTAGTTTTGCTCTTACGTGGTGTTCCGAAGAGAGTCTTCGTGTATAATATTTTTTTGCGTATCTCAGTGCCTCGCTTAATTACCCGAGCTTTCACCAGCTCGCCCACGTAATAACATTCTGTTTCAATTTCACGCCCAAGTAAAATAATTTTTTGGGGTTTGCACGTTTTCCAAAATTAGATTTAATATAAAATGAGAAACATTACTGACATTATTTGAGGACATAGCCCAGAAAAGAAAATTTCCCATACATTTCAGGGCATTACGCCAAGACTTTGGTGTTCGTGATCGCCTCCAAAATTCGTAACATAGCAACGTTTGTAGTTGGGCCTGTTTGTACATAGTATAGGACATACACAGCGCTGTGTCAGTGTCCTTCCTCTCTTTAAGGTTTTGTTTATTTGGGATGCCTACTATTATTCGTACTACAATAGCAACTTGGTATCTCTTATGCTTTTATGTAAACCATAAATTACGGAAACTGCAGCTATAGCGGCAGAGGTTATATATCATATTCATATTTTCAGTCAGAAATTAGCGCCTTGCATCGTTAAGCTGATTTACAAAGTTATATTTTTCCATTCTACTACTAATTAGACTCTGCATCAAAAATGTAGCAGGACATCGCTAAACTTGCATTGTTCTGAGCAGTTTGTTTTCGCCAGGAGAGTAAAAGCATATTTAGACAAAACAATATACAAAGGCTTACGTGTTGTGATGAGGAGAAAGAAAACAGTGAAACCTTTAGTCATTTGCATAACTGTGCTGATTGAAAGTTGCGTACTATACTGAAGCCGCAGTGCGTTACTGACACCACTAGTGGCGGTTGAAAAATAACTGTGCATAGTTGGCGCTTACTGTTCTACTTTTCATCATTCGACCGAAAATTGACAACGTACATTCTGCAGATGTTTGCTGCCTTCTATGTTTTTTTATTCAATGACAGATGCGGAGTTGATAGAATATCAGTTGGAAAGAAAATAGACATGCAAATGTACAAGACAATGTACGTTCGTCTTACGTGTGTGTTGAAGTTTTCTACTTCATTTTAGGATAGTATTTTTTCAGTTGTGAACTATATCGAAGTCTATATTTCTTGGTGTATTTTTTGCGACGTCGAAACAACATGTTATTTCATTGCCTTGTACGTATGGCTTTCCCCGCATGTAGTTTTTTTTTTTTTTTTTTTTTTTAATAACTGAAGCATTCACGAGAAGAAGCCTCTTTCTCCGTTATGCACCGCTGTATTTTGCATGTTACCTTATAACTCCTGGTTGTATATTTTTTTCTTTTTTTGTGGCAGCTTAAATATTATCGTCTTGACATTATTCGTATGCGTGTTACACTTTAATATTTATTCAGGTAACAATTGTTTAAAACGTCTGTCAGTGAATTTCACGTATTAGTTAACTTTTGTTTCAAAAATTCGTAAACATGACAAGAGCACTCCTCATGTAGAAGGAACATTAGAGAAAGTTATGATCTTTTATATATATAATGACTATTTACGGTAATGTCTTCGTATATCTGCATTTCTTTGTTCTTTTTTAAAGAACTCATATTTAAACAGGTGTGACAGCAGCTCAAACAACCATGTGGTAGTTTTCACACAAAAAACGTTTGCGTATGTATCTTTAATTACAGTAAACTCTAATTGGTGGCACACTTGCATATCAAGGACGATTCTGCTAAAAAAATGACCGCATGTCCACGTGGTGAATGATGTTGATTGGGGCGAAGCTCTGGTGGTGATGATGATACTGATTTTATTGTTCATAGGTAGTGATGATGGTGCTGATTTTTTTTTTTTATTGCTCATAAGTAATGCTGAGTTCCGGGTTGCGTTTCGACTTCATTATTACTGCTTTATGATCGGTGAAATTCAGAGCGAGCGGTTATTCTAGCCGATCAGCTTGGGTCCGCTAGAAACCGTGGGAACGCATCTCCACCGCTTAAGTCAACGGTCCATGTCAGAAAGAGAATGTGTGGTATGGAACGTGGATATATACGCATTTGAGCATTTGACCGCAGCGCCCTCTCGTCTATAAACGTTGAGCCAATGCATGCGAAGTTTAACGCGATTATATACGCATTTGACCGCAGCGCCCTCTCCTGTATAGACGTTGAGCGGCTACATGAAACGTTTCATTCATGACAGAAACCCCGGCTCTTGAGTTAGTACCACATCTCAGAGCCCCCTACTCGTCCCGCAGCCATGGCCGAGTGGTTAAGGCGATGGACTAGAAATCCATTGGGGTCTCCCCGCACAGGTGCGAATCCTGTCGACTGCGCAAACATTTTTTTTTTCTTTTTTTTTTAAGAAGACAGATGGGATGGCAATTGACGTGATCCCGGACGGACGGACGGACGGGCGGACAAGGCTAGAGCCTAATGAGCTTCGCCCCTAATAGTTCTGGACAATGAAGTCGTGTTAATCCAAATAAGGTAATTACTAAATTATGATTTTATCGAAGTGGCCTAATTATAGTGTTTTATTTATTAACACGGGCGCTGCTGTATTTATTTAACAGCATCTATACTACAGCAAACATCGACGTTCTATCTAGAATTTGGTTAAATGCCTTGGCGCAAAAGCGTAAATGGTAAATATTTTTAAATAAAAAATATAACTTTTCTATAACCACTTTTTCGGCAAAAACGTAAAACACGAACCCACACACAAACAAAAGCGTCGCTTTAGGATTATTGACACATACGCAACTAATCATGCGCACGCAATTCTGAGGAAGGGTGTATTATAAAGCGGAAAAACATGGAAGAGCACGAGAGCGCTCTGTTTGATTTCCACCTTAAACTTGCACACCTATACAAAAACCAGCGCTAAGGAAAGTCAGGGTAACGGTGAGAAAAAATAAACACTCGCCCCTTTAGTGAAGAGTCCTTGTAACTTAGAAAATATTCATGATAAACACGAATTGTTCCTGTTGACATATTGATTACATATTCTGAAGTACTACAGCACTCAAAACATGAATGTTCTACGCGTTTCTAAAGACATTTGCGTCATACATCGTTTACAAGTTTCTATTTCAACAGACCGATAATATACATTGTAAGTTATAAATACCATAAAACACCGGTTTTTGCTGATGTTTTGTTAAATTAATAAACGAAGGTTAAGATAAACCAGCAAGTTAATTAAGCAGTCGAAGCAAAGGGCCTGTGTCTATTAAAATAACTCCACATTAACCCGAAATAAGCTTTATTTTACTTCGAAACCATCAAGAAATGAGGACGTGTGGGCTGGGTCAGAGTTTTTCTTGCTATCTTGTGGTCATCCAATCGTTGCTGGGACTCGGCAACTTTGAAATTGGACGTATTTTGTTTCTTGATTAATACAATCTGTGATGATGTTGACTTTGACAACTCTGCCAGGTTTCTTGTTGCAGTTCACTTTTCCTAAAAAAACAACTCTAAAGTAAACAACAATGTTGCTCCCTTGAAGTATCAAATTGAAACATCTTGGACGCACTGTCGGCTTAAGTATATTTTATCTACGATATAACAGAAGTGGTCTTTTACAATGTTCACGTATAGCGAACGAAATGTCATACAAACGCTGATTCTTGGAATCATGGTCTAATCATTGTTAGGCTAATTTGACTTCATTGCTCACGCTTGACCCAGGGGCCCTGGACTCGCCGAGCACAAAATTAGGGCCGAAGTTTGCGGAGCGAGCCGAATGGACCGTCCCGACGATGACGACGGACTTCTGTCGCCGAAGTCAAATGGGCGTACTCTGTTAACTTTCGGCTCCAACCTTCTGTCTGGAGCCGCAGATCGTAAGATAAAATATTTTATGCGAATGCATTTACCGTATTTTCCGGACTATAGTCCGCACCCGGTGTATAGCCCGCAGGGGCAACTTCAAGGTCAAAAATAAAAGATTTTGCTTAGATAGTCCGCACCCGGTGCATAGTCCGCACTCGGTGCATAGTCCGCACCTGGTGCTTAGTCGACACGAAAATCTTCTCATACGCGGCACACCTTGACATATGACTGCTTTCGTAGCTCACAAAGAAGCTTGTATTATACATAAATCATAACTTACATACTCTTTTATTCACAAAATCCGTCTCGTCTCGTCATAATCAACGATATTGAAAAACAAAATTCCTGTATAGTCCGCACGCGTAGATAGTCCGCACAGCCTGAATTTTCAACTTTTAAACATGTATAGTCCGCGGACTATAGTCCGGAAAATACGGCGAATGCCCAGAAAGAGTTTTAGTATACATTCGTATGGACATAATTTTTAAAACATACATTTTTTTTAATCATGAAAGTAGCAATGCTGATGAATTGTCTGGAATTAATTAATTGTAACATAAATGACAACGACTAAACATGACTTTCTTTTTCCTCCCACCTACGCAGCCCCCAACACTTTCAGGAACGCAAGTCGCCCTTGTCACGTTCACGCTCCTCACTTTGTGGTTCGTTCTTCGGCTTTCGTATTGGCTAATGTGCCGCCATCTAATGAGCTGAGAAGAGGTAATACAATTCGCAGCAGTCGGCTCGCCAGGAGTCGTTTAAGCTATTATCAGCGTTATAGAACAGCTCAGTTGAGAAAGTGCCTAGGGAACCTGCTTGAAAACGTGGCTCTGATCCGTACGCAAGAACCGAACATGACGCGCTCGCAACGCCGCCATATTTCCCGCAGCGGCCACTCCGGGTGCTGCACGGCTGCATGCATCGGTTCAGTAGAGCCACGCAGGGGCCGGTGGCGCCTTCTCGAGGTGCCATGTCGCAGTAGCTATATAGAGCAACTTTCATGTTTTGACTAGCCGCTAAAGGGCGGCGCTGGAATCGCTTTCGGTTTGGTCCCGGTGGACGCGACCGGTCCGGGTTTCAAGGATGAGTTTCCCAGCTGAGTGTTTTTGTAACGTTGACTGCTATACTCCATTTCTTATTAAGCCCGACCGCAGCCGACTCTGCGATTCGATGGACCCAATCAAGCAGCGTCAAAACTGCGTCGTCACGGCACTCGTCGTGTTTGTGCGTTTGCTATCACGAGCTAAACCAGTCACGCACAGAAGAAAGCGCAGCATCACGGTGAATTCGCCCTGCGTGATTGGTTTAATCATGGATATAGTAACACTCACACTGGCCAACAGCGCCGTGACGTCATACACTTGGAAATGATTCGCACCGTTAAATTGTATCCTCGGCTGTGGTCGGTCCTGCAAAGCACTTAAAAAAGCTGAACTCTACGAAAGCAACTCGGCAAAATATAAAACTTAAAATATGTTTAAACCAAAAAAAAATCTTCCTAGTGGCATTGAGCATATTGAAACGTCGCCATAAGAACCGGAGTGCGGTCAGCTTTTCTAGTTCTAAAAATAGCCTTATCCTCATATTCTCCAAGCACTCGCCGTGGATCGCAGCGATCGGCACTTCAAAATGCCTTTTGGGAAAGCAGAAAGCAGACGCTCCAGATTTCTTAGAGCGCATAAGAAAACTCGGTTTGAGTAGACAGCTTCTGTAGTTAGTCGTGAATATTCCGAGCTTATTTTCGCCAGTGTCTAGGTTTTCTAAAACCAAGTATACAGTAACGCAGTACCTTGTAGGATGTGATTCGCAACCAATCCAACTCGCACTTCAACACCAGCTCTCTAAAAGACATGCGAGACACGAGAACCGAAGCTGGAACTTGAAGGACGGAGGTCTCAAGTTCAAATATTTGCGCCAAATATCGTATGACTATACTCTTTTTCTTTTTTTTTTTTTAGAGCGGAATTTTGGTTTCTTTTTGCAATCTTCTCTTTTCATATAAATTTTACAGCCGGGGCGGACAAAACTTTCCAACGCAACTTCAGGGAACGCGTACTAAGGCTTGGAATACACCTTTCAGAAGAAACGCAGCTACAAAAACTGCCGTGAACATGAGGTAGACCAAGAAGACGGACTGCACTTCAAATATAATAAACTCCACATTTGTTATCCTCACAGTAGTATGTACAAAGCTTGAGGGGGTTTCTCTGAAGGAGGTAATAATGAATTACATAAAATATATCAATGCGCGGAATAAAAATGGTGTACAAGAAATAACAGTCGTCTAAATAATGGCTGCTTGAAATGTTCATGGCACAGTTCATTACACTTTGTAAAAATGCTGTCACTTCACTTAATAAAAAGAGAAAAGTTGTGTTTTTAAAAGGTCTGTCCTTAGACGGTTCCTATATATCGGGGGTTGGCAACTTTTTTCAGCGGCGGGCCGAGTCGTGACGAAAGCGACACAGAGGAAGCCGGACGGCCAGTCCCGAGTGTGCGTGTGTTTGTGGGGGGGCTGGCACAATGACTAAACTTTAAGAACATTTTGTTAAGTTATTGTTTTTTGCTTGCGTGTTGTTCTATGACAATGCATTGTTGTATTGTTAACTATTAAATGTTCTAGTTTAACGTTATACCTTGTATGATGTTGTGCTTCTCCTCCTTGCCTAATTTCCTGCAAGTAAATCTTCATAGTAAGTAAAATAATAAAAAAAAAATGTTTATGATGCCAACTAGATTTAATGAAGGAGGTTGAATAACCTTAATATAATTTGAAGATCTTAACTTACAGCAGTCATTTTTTGGATTGCGATGGTAAGGTACTCTTTAAGAAAATCCAGAGAAAAGCCGGGCGTAATTAGCCATTCTTATAGGCGCAAGCGTTTTACAAAAAACATTTAAGAACTATGATGTTACACCTAAACTCACCCTACAGTGGATAGCAGTCAACGCTGCCAAAACACCGCCCAATCACTAACCAGCTAGAGGTCACGTAGTATGTTGGATGACGTGCGAATCATACCGCCATTGTCATGGGCACCTCCGAGCAATCTTCCACGTGGTCTCTAATTGGCTCGGCATAGGCCTTATGTCCCATAGCTATGACTGTAGTTCAATGTAGAGTGAGATAAATTATAGGCTAGTATTGCACACATTAAGAATAGTGTTTTAGTTTGCATTAAACGAGCACCACTTTACTGAATACCATTCCAGTCACTTTTAACCAAATAGACGAAATTGCGACGCCCTAATTATTTTGCTCACCAGTTTTGGGTTGCAGATTGTGTCACATCCGTTAAACAGCCTCGTTCCAATAAAGCCAGTTGGGAAGTCAACTTGAACTATAAAGGTTAACGTCCAAGGTAATGTTCGCCATGGCTACGTAATAAAATGATGTGCTGCAGGCAACGAGCATATCAATCTATCAATCAATCAGCGTTTTATTTCAGCTTGAAACACGAACTGAAGGTGGCGAGAAAAAAGCAGTGTCGTCCACTGCTTGACGGGCCTCGCCACCCTTGCAAGTCAGCAGTGTAAACGCAATAAAAAATAATATAGTGTATATATGAATAAAAAAATGAATAGTAGAGACAAATTGTGAAGTACAGACAAATTATAGAAAAGCGTTCCTATGGACAGCAGAAGACATATCACTCAAATGATCACATAGAGGAGTATTTAAAAACTTAGGCAAGATTTTTGACGGTGACAGCGCAGGGAAAACCATTCTCACACCATACACTCAGGAAGACAAGCACAGGCGCTGAACTTACAACTCTTCTGTATTCGAGCTTGTCAAATATGGTTCACCAACTCGCCCAAGCATCCATCCTATTAGGCAAGATATATCGCAACATTGTAAAGCCGTACATCTAGGTAAAACAAAGGTGTCTTTTTCCCTGGTTGCTTAAGGCGTATTGTGGGTCACAGTAGAAACAATACGTGAAAGAAAATTATCATTTTTTGCTATTTCATTTCTGTAAAAATACGCGAATCTATATTCAAACAAATTATATACAGGCACAATTTTAAACTGCAAGTAAGCCTGCCCGGTTGGGGAATTATATGGAGCTTTTGTAATAGCACGTAACATTTTCTTTCGTAAGATCTGAAGCTTCTGAATATTGGATGCTGTGGTATTACCCCAAACAAGGAAACAATAGCTTAAATACGAATAAAAGAAAGCGTATTACAAAGTAAGTTTAGTTTTTTCAGGTAGAACATGCTTATTACGTGAGGTAATTCCAACAACCTTGGAAAGGGCAAGACAAACCTCGTTTATGTGGGCGTCCTATGTCATCGTTGCAGTAAAACGTACACCGAGAGATCTAAACATTTCTACGTACTCGATGACGGTGTCACTCAAAACTAAAGGCGGTAGGTGCATTACAAGTTTTCCTTTAGGGCGAAATATTACGGCTTTAGTTTTCTCTTTGTTTATTTTCAATGAGTTGACTAATGACCACCGTGCTAATAATGTCAATACTCTGTTAGCAGTGCCAGTTAGTTGTTCAACATCGGAGGAGGAAAAGAAAAGGCTCGTATCGTCAGCGTAAATAACGTATTTTGCAAGAGTACTAATATTGGAAATATCATTTATATATATATTAAACAGGAGTGGTCCAAGGATGCTACCCTGAGGGACACCATTAAAAATTTGGAGGGAAACGGAGCGAGAGTGATTTACAACAACATATTGTAATCGCGAGCCTAAATATGATTTAATAAGGTTGAGGGCATGTCCTCGCACGCCGTAATGCTCGAGCTTAGCAAAAAGTATTTTATTATTTAGAGTATCAAACGCTTTACTGAAGTCAATAAAAATACCAAGAGTAAGACGTTGTGATTTAAAACTGTTCAAAATATATTCTTTTTGGGCAAGCAAGGCATGTTCCATTGATCTATTTTTAGTAAACCCATACTGGCAATCAGATATTACAGAATGCTTTAAGAAAAAATTATTGAGGCGGCAATGAATTATACGTTCTAACCCTTTAGAGAAAAAACGGAAGTATAGATATTGGTCTATAGTTACCAAAGTCGTTCTTATTTCCTTTTTTATAAATTACGGCTACTCTAGCTAGCTGCGTAGCTGTTGGAAAGTGCCCCGTCATAAGGCTGCATTATAAATATGTGTCACACATGGTGTAATTGTTTGCAAAACATATTTTACTGGGCGACTTTGTATATTATGGGAGTCAAGGCTATTCGTATCTTTTAGACCTTTGCAAATTAAAAAAAAAACCTCAAGCTCGTCAGTCAGTTCAAAGAATACTGATTCCGCCAACCTATTACTTAGAAAATCAAGAATGTCGGTACTGTAGTGACTGTCACCTACAGTCGAAAAAAAGTAATTGAATGATGTAGCGAGATCTGAACCCGATAGCTCAGTTCCATTAACCGTTAATCTTGCGATCACTTGGGTATTAGTATGTCTATTTAGGAGCAGATTTAGACGCCTATATTTGGGGAACCACTGAAAGTGCAATTTTTACTCAACATGCATTTATTCTATTACAGCTCAGTGAATGCACCTGAAGGATAAATGTTATTAATTAACAAAAAATAAAAAAGTTCGTTTTTTAGGCATCAAATATGCCTTATGAAATCCAAATGACAGCTATCCATTCCTGGATGCATAAAATGCCCCATAGTTTTATTAAATATTAGTTTGTGGGCGTACTTTCTTATTACAGTTTTTAATGTATTGTTCCCGTCGGGAGTTCATAGTTGTAAAGAACTGGAGTCTAGTTGTTTAGTCTGTCTTTAAAGCTCAGCTGATATTTATGTCGCCTTCTCAGACGTGGCTGACATTCGCCCTTCAAGTTTACACACCCAGAAAACCATATTTCATGACAAGTTTATTTGAATATATTTGAATTCTTTCAAGATGCGGCACAAGATATAATTAGTGACATGCATTTCAGTACACTATGTCGATTCCTCGGTGTTCGTGATCCGCATTAATCAGCTTAGTAAACTAACTTGTTGTAGAAGTTTAATGCTTCTGATAATTAACGCCATTTTAATGTAAACCCAGACGTACCAAATATGCGGATTTAATATTAGCGCTTAGGTACAGACTTCTAGAACTTTTATTTTTTTCACATCGCAAGCAATGCCCCGTATTTTTAATTTAAGTTAGTCACCGTTTTATATCATATAATACCATTCTACTGCGGTATAAAATGGAGGACATCGCTGAGCTCGCGTTGTTATAAGATTTTTCTCTAGCTAGAGTAACAGTAGAATATACGACAAAACGACACATAAAGGCTTACGTGTTGGGATGTGAAGGAAGAATATAATAAAACCTCGAGTTATTTGCCTAACTGTGCTGATTAGAACTCGCATAATACTGAGTCACTAGTGATCGAGTGACTGACGCAAAATGTTTGATGATAGCTTACGCTTATTGTTCCATTTTTTATTATATTCCTGAAACTTGGGAACATGTATACCCCAGATGTTTGTCGCCTTGCGTGTTTTTCATTCTCAATGACAGATGCAGTGTTGATAAAATATCTATCGGCGAAGAAATAAAGACCTTCAAAAATAACAGAACAAGACATGTATTGATCCTATAAATGTATTGTTGCTTCTTTTTTTTTTATTATTATATGCATTTTGTTGTCGCAAACTATTTTTAAATCTACATATATCGGCATATTTTTGGGAGGTCGCGAGCAAAAATAATTCCATTTCCCTGGGCGTATGTCTTTTCAGAGATTAAGATTGCTTTCATAATTCCTACGAGAAGGGTCCCCTTTCCGTATTAATCACAGCTGCCTAGGGCATGCATCTCTTCGAATATCTTGCTTTAAAAATAAATTCCCCTTTGCGCGGTAGCCTTAATATTGAAGTCTTCATATCCCACCAGTTCCGAATCACTCCTATTCGTATTGCACTATAGAGGGTACATTCAGGTAAGAAATATTTAAAAGATCTCTCGGGGTATTTTAAGCACTTATAATGTTCTGTTTTGATAAATAAAAAATAAAGACGTTTACAACTCCCTGTAATGCCAAATTAGAGCGCAGCTCTTGAGGAGGAGGAGGGATGTCACGGACGGGAGGAAACGGGGGGAACGTGCGTGTCACGAGTAAGACCCGCGCTTTGCATCATGGGACGTTTCCCAAAATGCAATGCGCGGGACCCTCTTGACGTCACTCGTGAACCTCGTGACGTCGCTCGTGACGTCACGTGTGACGTCAATATGGGAAACGTCCCATAATGCAACGCGCGGTTACGCCGACGGTGACGCCGACAGGGACGCTGCTCAAGCCGGAAACGGTCACCGAAGAGCTGCGCTGTAAAATGTATGAATTAAGAGCCTCCTAACATAAAAAGATCAGCAGAGTTACGTTCTTCTATAACTATATTGAGTGTCACGGTAATATTCTGAATAACTACTCTTCTTTTCTTATCACAGAAGTCATATTCGAGCAGGCGTGAGGCCACTTCAAACATCATGTTGATCATTTGCAAAGGAAACGTTATCGTATGAATCTTTAATTGCAGTAAATTCTAACTGAAACCACGCCTACATGTCAAGGACAATTAGTCTGAGTAATACTGCTAAGTCAAATCTTGTACGCATATATTAGGCAATTACCGAAGTATATTGCCAAAAATCCCGTCTAACTAGTATCGTATTACATAAGGTGGGTTTATTCATCAATATCTATACCATGGCAAATATTCTTGTTTCTCGATCAATTGGAATGAATGACTCCACAAGTAGGGAAAAAGAGTATTACTATCTTTAATATTCAATATATGTATAACTTTTGCATTCCACTTTTATCTTCTGTAAAATCGTACAAGACAAACACACACGGAAAACAATGCGTTGCCCAAAGAGTCACGGCACTGCTGCACACAACTCATGGTGAGCGCGTAATTCGAAGGAAAGGTGCAATAATAAACGGAGAAACACGAAGGAACACGAAGGTAATTTGTTTTATTAACACTCGAAAATTATACATCTGTAACGAAAGTCAGCGCAGAGGAAAGTAAGGGAAAGGGGAATGTGTGGGCCAATTTCCCTAACCTAAGGAGGACTTGCAACTTAAACATCGCATGCTTAACGCTATTTTTTCCAGCGACTGTATAAGGGATATTCACTGGGCGCCATATTTGTGGGTGATGTCTAGAGCGGATGCTCTGAACGAGCCCACATTAATAGGCTGCTAAGACCGGCAATATTGAAAGTGCGAAATGCACGTTACAAAAGAACTGTGGAAGCTCGGCATCAGCACGCGCTCAGCAGTCGTGCACACAGCTATGGCCGCGGTGAATACTTCCTATAGGTCGTTCTCGTGTGACTGTTGCCATGGTGAAATATGACCTACCGTAAAATACCGCGGTGACGTCCACTTCGTTCAAGCACCCACAGTTAACATTTTTGAAGCTTGATAATTCTGCAAATTATACTTAAGCGCCCGATTTGACAGGACAAGCTCCCATGTCTGAACACAAAAAAGGTACACATTTACATGCCTTTTAACATAGAATACAGTCCAAAACGTCAGTTCCACCTACAATGCTCTGACGTTGAACCGACGGAACCAACTTTCACGAGCGGCTTAATAGGTAAGCTGAACAATATAATAAAATAGATAATGTACAAAAGTGTGCCTGACTGCAAAAAAAAAAAAAAAGTAATCTAGGTTAGCTTGGCGCTTCTGCAAAAATTCAGTGTTTTTTTTTTCCTGTAGTCTTTGATGCGTCTTTTAGCTGTTTAATATATTATTTCGCTCCGCCATCAAGCCTCTCGTAGAGGTTAGGGCCGTCAGTTTGACACCAGTGCGCTGTACGTCGAACTGAAGTTTTGGGGTGTATTATATGTGACAAAGGGTGGAATGGCTACACCCTTTTTTTTTAGAGTGTAGGTTGACCCAGTTTTCAGTAAACGAGGGATTAGCGCCCCGGTATTACGGCAGTTACTTCTTAGGTTATGCGACAGAAACTAGTAAATAGTTCAAGCATAACTACAATTAAAATTATACTAAGAAAACAGGTAGTACTATTTGCGCGAGCGTCTTTAATTCTAGCGCCTTCCAGACGGCAAATAAAATCATTTGCTATTTTGCCGCAACTCATCTACGTCAGAAATAAACGTGGCGGCCGCGACGAAGAAAGCGGGTCCATATACTACACATTTTTATGCACACTAATGCATGGGACGGGAATATTCCGCTACGTATTTAAATATATCCGGGTAATATATCTAGATTAATGTTCTATTTGAGCAACTGCAGCCAAACAGAAATGTGTACGTTATTCTCAACGTGAAATAAAATTTCTTTGTTCTGTTTTTTATGATAAGAAAAAGTACTAAGATTAACTCGCAGGATGATTAAACAGCCTACGCGGAAAGCCAGCATATATTAATATAATTGAATGATAATCCGAGGTACGTTTATTGTTACTCTGGAATCGTCAAGAAATGCGGACTTATAGGCTGTCGAAGCGCTCTTCTTGCGTTCTAGTATTGGCCATCCAGGCGTGGCCCAAACTTAGTGCCTTTGAATGTGGGCGTCTTCTTTTCGCCTTGGGTTTTAAAATCTGTGATAATATTAATCTTGACAACTCTGCCAGGTTTTTTGTTGGACTCCACTTTTCCTGAAAAAAACAAAACAAAAAAACGTAAGATACAAAATAATTTCGCTATTTGAATCGTCGAAACAAATCAATATGGAGCTCCCGTTCGGTTAGGTTTATTTTGAAGCTGAAGCATTTCATAACATTTCATTGCATTTGACATTGCATCACAAGGTTCAGGCATCATATGCGTAATGTCACGCGCGGCTAACACTAATTCTTAAGGCTGGTTTACACAGCAGCGTTTTCTAACGTTTTGTTACGTTACGAAAGCTTACGTACAACCAACCGGAATATATCTGCTTCATAATTTGCGTAACTACCAGTTCAAAGAGGTAGTCTTGTGCTTGACATTCGAGACACCAATCTTTCGGTGACTTTTACGTCTCGTAAGAAAACGTAAGAAAACGGTACTCCGTGAACCGGCCTTTAAATGTGGTCCACGCTGAAGCTTGAATGTCCGGTTTGCGCTGTGTTAGGCTAAGCGGAATTCTTAGCGCAGGTTTGGCCCAGGTCGCTATTGACGGAATCGTTTCTGGGAGATGAGTGTTTGTAACGTTGACTGCTATACTCCATTTCTTATTAAGCCCGACCGCAGCCGACTCTGCGATTCGATGGACCCAATCAAGCAGCGTCAAAACTGCGTCGTCACGGCACTCGTCGTGTTTGCGCGTTTGCTATCACGAGCTAAACCAGTCACGCACAGAAGAAAGCGCAGCATCACGGTGAATTCGCCCTGCGTGATTGGTTTAAACATAGATATAGTAACACTCACACTGGCCAACAGCGCCGTGACGTCATACACTTGGAAATGATTCGCTCCGTTAAATTGTATCCTCGGCTGTGGTCGGTCCTGCAAAGCACTTAAAAAAGCTGAACTCTACGAAAGCAACTCGGCAAAATATAAAACTTAAAATATGTTTAAACCAAAAAAAAAATCTTCCTAGTGGCATTGAGCATATTGAAACGTCGCCATAAGAACCGGAGTGCGGTCAGCTTTTCTAGTTCTAAAAATAGCCTTATCCTCATATTCTCCAAGCACTTACCGTGGATCGCAGCGATCGGCACTTCAAAATGCCTTTTGGGAAAGCAGAAAGCAGACGCTCCAGATTTCTTAGAGCGCATAAGAAAACTCGGTTTGAGTAGACAGCTTCTGTAGTTAGTCGTGAATATTCCGAGCTTATTTTCGCCAGTGTCTAGGTTTTCTAAAACCAAGTATACAGTAACGCAGTACCTTGTAGGATGTGTTTCGCAACCAATCCAACTCGCACTTCAACACCAGCTCTCTAAAAGACATGCGAGACACGAGAACCGAAGCTGGAACTTGAAGGGCGGAGGTCTCAAGTTCAAATATTTGCGCCAAATATCGTATGACTATACTCTTTTTTTTTTTTTTAGAACGGAATTTTGGTTTTTTTTTTTTTCAATCTTCTCTTTTCATATAAATTTTACAACCGGGGCGGACAAAACTTTCCAACGCAACTTCAGTGAACGCGTACTAAGGCTTGGAATACACCTTTCAGAAGAAACGCAGCTACAAAAACTGCCGTGAACATGAGATAGACCAAGAAGACGGACTGCACTTCAAATATAATAAACTCCACATTTGTTATCCTCACAGTAGTATGTACAAAGCTTGAGGGGGTTTCTCTGAAGGAGGTAATAATGAATTACATAAAATATATCAATGCGCGGAATAAAAATTGTGTACAAGAAATAACAGTCGTCTAAATAATGGCTGCTTGAAATGTTCATGGCACAGTTCATTACACTTTGTAAAAATGCTGTCACTTCACTTAATAAAAAGAGAAAAGTTGTGTTTTTAAAAGGTCTGTCCTTAGACGGTTCCTATATATCGGGGGTTGGCAACTTTTTTCAGCGGCGGGCCGAGTCGTGACGAAAGCGACACAGAGGAAGCCGGACGGCCAGTCCCGAGAGTGCGTGTGTTTGTGGGGGGGCTAAAAAACAAATTTGGGGGTTTTACGTGCCAAACCAACGACGGGCATCTGGCACGCCCCAGCGGAGGACTGAGGATTAATTTGGACCACCTGGGGATCTTTTGTCGTGCAACCGAAAGCTCGGTTACACGGCGCCTCCTCCGCAATAAGCCTCCGTTAGATTGCGGGCACCTCGGCCGGGATTCGAACCCGCCACATGGGGATCCGTAGGCCAGCGCTCTCGCCTCGGAGCCACCGAGGCGGCCTGGGGGGGGGGGGGGCTGGCACAATGACTAAACTTTAACAACATTTTGTTAAGTTATTGTTTTTTGCTTGCGTGTTGTTCTATGACAATGCATTGTTGTATTGTTAACTATTAAATGTTCTAGTTTTAACGTTATACCTTGTATGATGTTCTGCTTCTCCTCCTTGCCTAATTTCCTGCAAGTAAATCTTCATAGTAAGTGAAATAATAAAAAAATATTTATGATGCCAACTAGATTTAATGAAGGAGGTTGAATAACCTTAATATAATTTGAAGATCTTAACTTACAGCAGTCATTTTTTGGATTGCGATGGTAAGGTACTCTTTAAGAAAATCCAGAGAAAAGCCGGGCGTAATTAGCCATTCTTATACGCGCAAGCGTTTTACAAAAAAACATTTAAGAACTATGATGTTACACCTAAACTCACCCTACAGTGGACAGCAGTCAACGCTGCCAAAACACCGCCCAATCACTAACCAGCTAGAGGTCACGTAGTATGTTGGATGAAGTGCGAATCATACCGCCATTGTCATGGGCACCTCCGAGCAATCTTCCACGTGGTCTCTAATTGGCTCGGCATAGGCCTTATGTCCCATAGCTATGACTGTAGTTCAATGTAGAGTGAGATAAATTATAGGCTAGTATTGCACACATTAAGAATTGTGTTTTAGTTTGCATTAAACGAGCACCACTTTACTGAATACCATTCCAGTCACTTTTAACCAAATAGACGAAATTGCGACGCCCTAATTATTTTGCTCACCAGTTTTGGGTTGCAGATTGTGTCACATCCGTTAAACAGCCTCGTTCCAATAAAGCCAGTTGGGAAGTCAACTTGATCTATAAAGGTTAACGTCCAAG
>JABSTQ010000413.1:0-25592 GCA_013358835.2 Ixodes persulcatus
GCCCTTGCC
Organism: Ixodes persulcatus; assembly: GCA_013358835.2. Classification (NCBI taxonomy): domain Eukaryota; kingdom Metazoa; phylum Arthropoda; class Arachnida; order Ixodida; family Ixodidae; genus Ixodes; species Ixodes persulcatus. The sequence continues at coordinate 10 of JABSTQ010000413.1, forward strand.
ACTGGGAATTCTAACTATCACACGACAAATATCGCGGTGATGTTGTGCATTACTTTGTCAATAAATTGAAAAAAACTAAACTCCTCGACGCAGTTGTCATCTGCCATCTGCCTTCATTGAAAGCTGTGGGTTCCTAGCTTTTGCTGCTATTGAAACACTTCCTTTTTCAAAAATCACTGATAGGTAGGTAGAAAATGTACCACTAGATAATGTCATTTGTCGTGACTAAGAGGACCTGAATGAATCTTGATTAGAGAAGAGTCAACCCCGCTTCTTTCAATCATACAAGATAAAAGGAAGCTGAGACGACCTCCTTCCACGATCACTGATCCTGTGGTATTATACGCTTTAGTTGTAAAACACCATCGATTTTTTTGCCTTGGTGACCTCAAATAGGAGGTTTTTCGGATAAATCTGAATTTACACAACTTTTACGGGATGGTGTTTTTAACGATTTTCTCGTATTTGTCCGAAACGCGGAACTCTAAATATAACACATACATACGAAAGTCTGGAATTCTTTTTTGCAAGTATGTTCTACTTTTATGCGCAGATTTCAAACTTAACGATAACACTGAAAACGATTCCTCACAACTCAACGTACTGAAAAATATTGATTGCTTACTGAATTCGCTATGTCATACCGCGATGTGTTTTTGGGAACCCGGAGGCTGGCGTTATTATATACAGCTCAGAAGATGTGAGCCCGTTTTCAGTGAAAAACGAACAATTAGCTATCCGAACACCACTGCAGACTCAATGAAACCGGAAGGACGAGGTAGTATCTGTTTTGATATATAATTTAGTGATGTTCGGAAACTTCCCAACATGGCAGGGCAACCATAGTGTCCGTATAGATTGCCCACAGAGTCGCAGGTTATATTATCGAACCAGATTTCAAATACACGCCATTTACGTAAACGTAAAAAGATATCCTTTCTTTTTTTGCCTTATGCAGGACCATACACAGTTCACATGTCGACTATAGTCACTAACAAGCTAAGAACGGCAGGGCATTCCTACGAAGGCCCGAACTCCAGCACGAGCTCATTGCCTTTCTCTGTTCTTTCGCTCCACATGCACGCTCCAGACGGACGAAACGCCGAAGTGTGATTGAAGGTAGGAGGTCGGGCTGGAGACTGCTCCCTGCTCTTCTCAGTTTGTCCATGGCTATAGTATACAATGGCCGGTTTTCTTTAAGCGCTCGTGCCCTTTACTTACTCTGCCGGCGGGCTGGTGTTCTCTGTTGGAAAACAACAAACATATACGAGTGAAAATTAGCATAACAGCGTTTGTTTTAGTTTTATTTGTTAATAGCTTTTCGACGAAAAGTAGAATGAGATAATCTGAGTCATATTGATAAATATTCGCGAGTTGGTCAAGTTAAGTTGCAATTAACTTGTAATGATCATATTAATATGAGGTCATGGCGAAAATGTTCTCGTTATTGCGTCTGTTGAGCAGCAGGTTAATGTTTTCTTCAGTATATTTTTCTTTATAGTAAATACACAACTCGGAGTGACCAGATAGCGGGCCTCACCCTATTATGCGTTTATTTACGAGCAATATTTGCTCTAGACAATTTTTTTATTATTATTTGATGTACATTCACAATATATTCGAGAGTTAATCGCGTGAGTTTACTGGCAACCGTGTATACCAGTTCAAGAATTATAGACCCTCTAAAGGTTTGAGTTTTTTCTGTAGGTGATGTAATATGCAATGTGCACCCGACAATAAAAAGGTGTGGTTTAATTAAAGATGCCTACTGTGACGCGCGCAAAGCACTTGGAATTTTCTAAGCCCTGGCTGACATTTTTGAAAAATAATAATTTTGATATTAACATAACCTTATTTGCGATGGCTCGGCTTTTTCTGGATTTACTACCGCTGACTTGCGGAGCTTTAAGGTTTAAATACAGAGCAGCTACAAAGCTCCGACTCGAACTATTTGCACATTTTGTAGCTCATAAGGTTAACACGTTGTACTTTGCTTGAATCTGAGGCATCCGCAGACCAGGGTCTTGCTTATTACTAAAACGTTTCAGCTTGATTTTCATTGTAGGGCGAAAAATTAGGCATTCGATTATTACTTCAGCATCTCTGAATCGTTCTGCACAATATCACCTCACAAATTGTTGGATTTTCTGATGTACGGTCACAAACTGCCGACATGGCGGCCAGTATCAATCTTAGCTTTCGTTTACCGCTGGGCACGAATTCAATTTTACTTACGCGGGGGTTGAATGTTGGGCCCGCGCCTGGAGGGCCTCCTACGATACACAAAAATACATACACAAGGATTTAACTAATGTCTAAAAAATGTTAATGAGTGCAATGTTGCTAACTATTCGTTTTGCCATAAATATTAGATAATCACCTTACTTGGGGTTGTTTATCAACTGGACATTGTGGTCATGTTTATCAATATGAGCAGAAACAGCTAAACATTAACACACTTAGCTTCGGTTCACAAATAATGCCTGTTTTAGGCTAGTTTTCATCATTGATATTATATTGAAGACATAGTAATTAGTACACTGATACAAGCAGACTGGACGGGAGTTTTACACACGATTTGTGTTTCTGCTTTTTCTTTGGTAGGTCATTTCACACTTCATGTAAAGTCGAGAGTATACCAGTGAAGTAAGTGCGGTGTAATACAAGGTTTTGTAAGGGGCGAATAAAGCACCTAATATCGATGAATAAAAACATTTACCCGATCGTGAAAATAGCAAAAAATGGTGTATTTTATGGAGCGGTTAACATTACCCTGATATCTTTCAATACTAGATTGGTAAGGCCAAAATTTATGTCATCAAAGTTAAAAATACATATGTGAAACAATTTAGTAATGCGGTTTTCAAAGGTAACTATAATCGTGAAAGGCTATGAATAGCTACAAAGATGATTGCTACAAAGCCATTACTCGAACTTCCGCATTTGAGTGGCATGGACTCAACAGGATACAGATGTATAGAGTATTTCTCCTACTCCGAATGCTTAATAAAAGGCATCTAAAGTAAGCAAATGCTTCCTTAAGAACAATGTCCTCTGCCGAGGTGGACGCCAGGCATAAAGAATAAATGATAACGCAGAAAATAATTACCTGAAATCTACTGATTATCTTTAGGCATATGAACTGGCACATTTGAACTAAGAGTTTCTGCCAGTTGTCAAAATATATTACAGCTGTTGTTGAACAGAGATTACTTAAGTCTGGTCCGCCCTGTACTCCGGTGAACTTAGACAGTCACTAGAGTCCGTCATACCCAAACTAAGCGGCAGAGGACGCTGAAATTTGACTGCCGGAGGAAATGGCAGTGTAGGGCGCGCTTTTTGCTACATTGACATGACGATTATCTACTTCCAATGGCTCGCTACATAGGCCCCCCTGCGGAGGCTAACGCTGCGTCCGGGTGGAACTTGTGCCGCTTTTCGGCTGCGTTTAGCTTCGGAATCACGTCTCTTCACGGCTTAAGTTTGTCGAAAAATATTGCGGATCAAGTGAGGCATATTTTGAAGACGAGCAACGCATCTTTTTACTGGAATGCACCAGCTAAGGTGCACATTTAAGAAGTTACTTAGTGAGGTCTAGGTAATTTATTTTTAATTATCGCTTTACACTGGTAGCCGGGATTTCACCGCGGTCAATAACACTATCCCGATGGAATAAATTACTTATTTCAAACGCGCTTAAAAAAAATCTGTCGTTGGAGATGCACTTATTATTTTCTTGGACGTTGGGCATGCGCATGCGGGGGCTTTTCGTATTACACGAAGCTCAAAATGGTTCAGCTCGATTTAAAGTGTTGATGAAAACATTATACGCTCGATTACAAAACAGTGTTTGAATCTCAAAGATCGTGTTCGCCTTATCCTTCATCACTATCCACACCAAAGAAAAACAGTATTTGCGGTGTGCCACGCCCAGACGACTCGTAAGAAGAACGGGTAACGGTAAATTTAATAATTTTCTTTTGTAAATATAATTGAAAACTAATCGTTAACTTATGCGTATTTGAACAGCTTCTAAAAACTACAATAGCACATGCACAAAGAAGAGCAGATAAGCAAAGTTGTTAGTCAGCTATTGTCCTTTCTTTTCCACGCCTTTTTCTCTAAGTTCAAGCTGATGCATCACTAAATCCTTCAGCCTTTCCGAATGTAGTTAAAAAATACCACTCCTCTAGATTCACAGTAGTGGACAAAGAAACATCTGAATCTCGAAGCATAATAACATCAACCTCATTAAACATGGCGCCACAATTTGCTGCCTTGCCTGATGCCTGGTCCCGAATCTCCGGCGTGACGGCTATAGTAGGTTACAAGTCAAGAAGGTAGCGGCAAATGCCCCTCAAAGGGAATCATATATCCCTCCGCCACCTCCGCATCCAATAGCGTCCCACCGTTTCCGTGACGTTGCGGCCAACGCGCGAGGAGGGTCGTGCCTTTCTGTACATATTTGCTTTATCTCTCGACTTTGACTTAGCATTGTGGAAGCCCCGAGAGGGAGATTAAGTCTTCCCCCTTCCTGTGGAAAAAACGACGACTTTCGGAGATTAGCTTCCCCCTCCGATTGACACAAAGGCTGCTTTCAGGGGCTCGGTTCCTTCTCCGATGAATACAAAGGTCGCTTTCTTAAAAAGTGGGGGTCGGAGACAAGTTGGCACCACTCTGTGGCCATTATCTATCCATTGAAGCGGAACAAGGGGCGTTTCCAGTGAACTCTTCTTTCGATTGCGGAGGGATTTGAAACCGGCGCACCACGCTTGTGGGAGGAGCTTCTCCTACCTTCTTACTTGTAACCGACTATAATGTTAGATATACGTTTTTAACTGGTGTTACACGTGTTTTGTTCAACATAGCTCACCTTGCGGAGCTGTTCCGGGAGGGCAATCGGGCTCTCCTGTGGAAATAAGCACACAAACATACGAGTGTCAACCAGTACAATATTGCGTTCGTTTTTAAATGTATCAAATAAAAATTGTAATCAGATGTATATTGACAAATATTAATAAAGATGCCACGTTTAACTTTGCAGTAAAAATCGTGATGGTTCCCTCACTTGGATTTGTTCGTTACAATGACACCTTTAAGCCGTCGGCTTACTTTGTTATTCTCAAGATTTTTTTGATAACTATGTAAATTGCAATGACCAGAAACCATAACTTGCATTCATTGAACCTGGAGTCAAATAAAATTTCGACGACAAGCAATTTTTGTTATTGGATAGACATTGCCGACATGCTAAAGCAGTAGGCACTCTCATTCAGTGACATCTGCACAGTGATATAAACATTTGACACCCGCTCTTGGTTTATGTTTTTTTTCCTAGCTGGTCTAAGATTTCATGTGTGGCCCACCCTTACAGCGATGACATATGTGTGATTAAAAGTAAGGAGCTTACTGGGAAATACTGAAATGTACAGTATTTTAAGCAGACATTAACACTAATGACATATGTTTGAGCAAATCAAAAGAATCAGGGTATAAATAAAGCAATCATTTCTGATACGAGGAACGAAAGTACGTCGGCGAGCTGGTTAGGAAACATAATAATCTAAACCCGTTATTTTTTTCTCCTTGTCTTAGGTATTCGATTATGTCACTTGCGACGGTGTGTTTTTCTCAATTTAGTACTCCACTAATTTAAGGCGCTTCAAGAGTGCAAGACAGTTGAGCTACAAAACTCTAACTGGAACTTACATCCACTGTTCTGTAACTTAATGAACTCAACACGAAATACTCTGCATGGATCAGGGGCATCCGCAGGCTTGGGTTTTGCATTATACCTCAACATGTTTTATCAGTGTGGTGTGGCTAAATATTGACCGCAATAATTATCTTGATAATAGGGATTGCTTGTCTACATGACATCCCAAGGCCAATTAAGTAGACGAATTAATTAATTATTCCCCGAATAGTTTATGACGTTTTTGCTCTAAATCTCCAGAAATCATAATAACAAATATACATTTAACGACAGGCCACAGACGATATATGTAATAAGTCAGTTTCTTTATAATTTGTTATTATATTAATGACAAATTGAAGTCGCAGGAACTCTCAATTCACTGGCAGCAGCACACGGCTAGAGGAATTTCCCTCCCGCCCTGGGTTGCCGGTTTTTCTTGTGGTTAATTTTATATTTAGAGTGCACTCTCTAGTGCACCGATAAAGTAAGTGGAGTTATATGGAAGGTTCATATAAGGTACGAAGGAAGCAGAAGATGGGTATGTGATAAGAGCACTACAAAGAAGCATATTATTTGAGGAAGTTGTTAACTTTAAACATATATATTTTAACATTTAATAGATAGGTTGAACTAATTAATGTTATCGGCGTTCAAATTAAATATGTTTGAGATGATTTAGTAATAAATCATCTCATCTCAATACTACACTAGAAACGCCACAAATTAATGAAGCACTTACTTCATTAATTTGTGGCGTTTCAAGGGTACTTCGAACAGTAAAACGTACATTAGCTGCGAAGCTCTTACTCGAACTTACTTCCAAATTTGAGTGGCCATAGAATCTACAGTATACAGATATCCAGGTTATTTGAACGATTCAGAAAACTTAAGAAAGGGCACATAAAATAATCATGCGCTTTCTTCGGAATAACGGTGGACATCAGCTAGGAAGTATAACACGTTGAAGTCGAAAATAATCATTACCTAAAACTGCTACTTACCTTTAGACACATGAAGTGGCATATTGAAGCAGGTATGTGTGTTTCTGAGGATTGCTTAAAGCAAGTCCGTAAGCTAGATATTCAAAATTGCTTAGAACAACCCTAAAACAAGCACGTCTGTGAGCTACAACTGGGCGATCCGTGGCCGTCTCTGGTAGCGCACCTCAGCTTAGAGCACGTGAACTGAAAGCTCTCCCTGCAGACCCCAGTGCTCCTGGGTTCAATCCTCGCCCTTTCCCGTTGCAATTTGAATGAGCAACTTACCCTCGTGCTATCAAGCGTCATTACTGCGTAATGCACGTTAAAAGTCCCAGATAGCAGTGGAAGTGCCCTGAGAACATTTCTCATATTCGGCTCAAACAGTATCGTCTCACCTTACATGCCGACTGATTTTGGCTGTCTTAACAGAAACGTAAACATTTTTTTTTCTGAGTTCGATATGTGAGCTTCAGAAGAAAGAAACAACATAATCCCCCGAAAGAAGCAGATGGCAGACACCGGTGACGACAAAGAGATCTCGACAACGAAAAGTCTTTCGAGCGAATAAGGAGCGAACGCCCAAATATGCTGCGAACAAATACCGGAACGCCCGACGTAATTCGGTCTGCGTGTGAAGTGTGGCTGTTGCGCCGCACTGAAAGCGTGCGTACCGCAGGGAGAATTTCGTGCGTTGTTTGCCACGTATCAGCTCGTTGGTGTCCAGGCTCATGGCTATATAACTCGAACACCCAGCATCAGCCTATAGCCAACGCGATGTTTCAAACAAGCCCTCACGAGGTGTGGGCGAAAGGCGAAGGGCACTGCGCGTGCGCACTAACCAAATTCGCGTCAGGTGGAGCGTCTGCGCATGCGCACTGTCAATAGTAGAGCCACCGCAGCGGTGTGACGTCATCGCCGCGTGTTGGTGAATAGCAAGTTGTGCAAAAAGATCGAAGTGCTCGCGGAAATGACGAAACAAAACTAACAAGAGGCGGAGCTTCGTGCAAATATTCTTCGCGATAGGTACTTGAAGGACATCAAAGATACATTTTTTTTAATGTCGCAACTTCGGAGTTTCAACGCTCTGCATTTAGGCGAAAACCCAAGAGGTTCCAGGAAGGCTACAGAATGATAGGCATACGTTTTCGAGACGTACTAAGAAATTTCACACGCTCTATCCTGAAGTTCTGCAGCTCGGAAACATTTTCCTCTTGCTTAAAACACATAAAAACACAACTGTACTGTTGTAACACCGACGCCGCTCCCTCGCGCTGCTCACCATTGAGTCTATATATTCTGCATTTCTTGCCACTTCACTGCGTCACAGGGAGATGTAACTTTAAATTCGTACACGGGAAACCTACTCTCTGCGATTCCAGATTTATAATTTAGTGGTGTCACCAAGTACCTCACCCTTCAAAAGTTTCCATAAAATCATAATGCAGAACTATATATTCGTGACTATTAAAAAAAAAGTTCGATCCTGACGAGCGCTTCAAAATCAGCCGTCAAAGAGTGCGGTGCACCTCGGAATATCCCTTGCTTCACCCCCCCCCCCTTCCCCCCCTCCCCCCCCCCCCCCGCGACTTGCCCGCGACGTCATGGGCATTCGTCGGGCCAAGCGTAAAGTAGCTATGAGGGTTGACACTTGGTAGCGTCGACGAGTTACTACCTCGCATATTCTAAGTGTCCAAGTGTTGTAACATATCACCGGGAGATTGCGAAGCCGAAAGAGTCGTGCGCGCTGTGCTAACGCGTAGTGCATCGTCTGCTCCTTGACTTGACCGATATGGCGCCATCAGCAACGTCCGTTTCGGGTTCAAGCTTGCTACTCCTTGAACGGGACGACATTGTTGCGAGGCGACTAAAATACCTCTGTTATCTCGCACGAGGTAAGATGCTGGAAGATTTTCTACCCCATGTTGTCGAAGGTAACGTCAGGATGATATGTGTGACATTGGTAGGACGAGGCAATTGATGCAAACCTGGTTTACCACTGACTGACCACAACGACCGAACTCGGCGAGGGCGAAAGCTTCACAGATATATAAATATCCCTTTGAAGGCGCCATACCAGTTGAGAATCCTTCATTTTTTAAAGCGAGCAAGGGACCAGGCCGAGTCCGGTGAGGCAGCACGGCGGAGTCATCGCTAGAGTATTTCACGATGCGTATCGCATAGATACTGGTGTGGCAGCAGTATTGTCAAGCCACCCCAAAGGAACGCGTACACCACGACGATTTTTATCGACATTCCTTGACACAATGCCGAACATTAAACGAACTGAAGGGAGGGCATCGTCGTAGAGAAAGCTGGCGCTGGTATCGACGGGACGAGATTTTTTGAGCGAAGGTACGGAGCGCAGAGAACAGAACTTAGAATTCTAGCATCGTCACAGAAAAAAACTACCAGTAAAAATGTCCGAGGACACCTAGCACTTATTATAAGTTGTGAATGCGAAAGTATGAATGTCGTTCTTTCACTCCCTTAATTCGTTGGCGGCGTAGTGGCGTCGACGGCCACGTTTCGTCGGCCGACGGCCGAGCGCGCGCTTGTGTGAAGTGACCGCGCCGCGCTGAGCTCGGCCGTGCACCCAATCCGGAGTCTGTCCGGGCCGCTGGGCCGCTGCGAGCGCTGCGCCGCCATGGAGAGGGCTTCTCTGGTGGCGTCTCTTGGAACTAGACCACACGAGAGCCAATGGGAGCCTCGTTCCTTGATGACGCACGCCAGCCAATGGGAGCCTATCCATCAGATTTCTGCTAGAGACGACATTGGGAGAGGGGAAGGGGCCGTTTTGCGCGGCTTCAAAGCTGATGACGTCAGTTCTCCCCACGGGACAGTTAATTCTTTCGCATTAAAACGCTCGTCTCGCCACGATTTTGCAACGCAATTCGTCTCAATGGCGAACACTAAATGAACAAAGAGAATCAAATTGCACCGCTTTCTTAGGTCTTGTCTAACGAGGCTTAAGCAATCGTTCAAGCGGGAGTACTTAGCCCGTCGATGGCGACTAAGTTGGACGGCGAGACGATCGCTTAAATCTCAGATCAACACAGAGAAACTACCGCGCGCATGTTAGTGTTTTTTTCTTTCACCATTTCGGTATGTTATTTAAGAATCCGATTCTTCTAGTGGCACGTAGTTACCGAAACCCCCGAACACTGAAACCTAACAACGTCAGCCTGCTTAAGCATGGAGTCGAAATTCTTGCCTTGCCTGATGTTTGGTCACAAAGAGCCAGCGCGGCGGCTAATGTTACCTATAGGTTTTTGTTTCGCGTTATGCATTTTTTATTAAACATAACTTACCGGGTGCTTGCGAGCAGGGCGAGGGGCTTCCTGCGGGTACACAAACACACACACAATATATAAAATAAATATAAAACAACATAATTTTTATATTTAATTTGTGTAATATAGAACATGGTAATCCGTGTAATATTGTTAAATATTGGTGAGGTGGACATGTATTATTTTACAACTTATCTTGTGATCTCCCAAATTGTGATTGCTCGCTTATCGAGCAACCACAAGTCACGAGGAAGTCATGCTAGCGAGGCTATCACGACCTCCTTATGTCGTGAATTAAACCAGTCGGCTTACATTCTTAGTCCAAAAATATTTAAATACGTATACACTTGCAATGACCGGAAACCACGATAACGTCAATTCGTTCACCGTGCGTTCACTTGGTTTTTGCTACATGCCAGTTTTTTATTATTTGATACACATTTCTGACTTCTTAAGGCAGTAGGAACGGCTAATTGATTGGTACCTGCACAGTAATAAGATGATTAATACTCTCACTTGTTGAGTGCTGCCTTCTCTAGGTGGTTTAATATTTAATGCGTGACCCACGATTACACAAATGAAATATATCTTATTTATGCGAAGCGCCTTATGGTATGCGTAAGAATTAAGCCAAATAGGAATAACGGAATATATAGCTCTACTGAAAAGCTTATAATTCTAAAGAGCGTTTAATTTAAGCCTTAAGCCTCCTAAAACTTCATTGGTATGTTTGAAACAATAATGTGATCGGTGTTCAAATAAAACGTACATTTGTAAAGATGTAATATACTCTAGCTTGCATTGTTTTAATGTAACAACAACAGTGAAAAACAGGGGAGCTACTAAGCTCTGATCCAAGTGTGCTACCACATTTGCATAAATTAGGGATTTAACATGTCATGCTGTGCTTGGATTTAGAGCATCCACAGCCAGCGAATTTGACATTGCGCATCAAAATGCTACTGTCTGATGCGCACTTTTGACCGAAAAATTAGACGTTCGATGACTAACGCAGTCTTTTTGATTCTGAAAGGTTTGACACGTGTCTTGCATTCTTAGAATCTTTTTCGACATTAGTGTAGTGGAGGGTCTCCAGCTCTCTGCATGACTGTAGTTACCAAGACCTTTAAGCCTGACTGCAGATTAACATCTCCCAGCAATACCATAATGTCACGAATTTTTTACTTGCCTGGTGGACGGCGCGAAGAGCCCTCATGGCGGCTAGTATTGTATAGGATTTTTTTTTTATCGGTTTACATTTTATATTTGTGAGAAGAAATATGCTTGTTGTCTTTAAGCAGATGGTGGAAAAACAAAGTGCAGCGGACTAAGAGTAGTAGTAGTTGATTTGGTGTAATAAGATATTTCAATTGTCTCTTCAGTCAATAAGAAAGTGCACATAAAAAAAAACTACTGAAACGGAATGTGTTTCGTTAAATCAAGGAGGTTAATTGCGAGCAAAAAGTTCTTAAGATACTGAGAAACAAAGTAAAACACTTATAAAACATGGGCTCACCATAGCTGCTTCCCATAGTGACCGTTACTGCAGCGAGGAAGCAAATGGCTATCAGAGTTGCCTTCATCTTGGACGGTAGATGTCGACTATGCCGATACAAATTTCGGCACGGGTTTATATAGTGATCCGCCAGCAACAGAATATGTTGTTTTTATTATTTTTGTATTATTCGCGCAAATGCGATGACGCATACGGGCATTGCTTTCTGAATATGTCTGGTAAAACGAGAAGACAAATAATTTATTGTTCACCTCGAGTTATGCCGTTGGCAATTGTTTCTGCATGAGTCACTTGTTAGGATTGTTTGCGGTGAACCTATAGTACTTTGATCCTTCGCCTTGACCTCTGCTGTTTTTTTTTACGACGCGAAATGATGAATGCGCCGTCATAATCTCAAACTGTAAGACACAAGACATTGAAAGCAATTGTCGTCTTTCGCCTTTATTTTTCGTTGCTTAAAATTAAGTTCTTTTCTTTCACTTTGAATAATTTAAAATTAAAACCTAGGCACAACGAAACTATTTTTCGACAACCACATAAAACATACAGGAGGAATTTTTTTTTTTTTTTAGTCTTTAATAAACAAACGAGTAGTTGTGATTCTCGTGTACAATAAACATAGGTGCGGACCGCAGGTCTATGCGTACACCGCATATAGCTATATATTTTAAATAGATAACTTAATTTATTAGATATGGCCGTGTGCATGGCCGAGAGAAAACGCTTCTCTGTATAGTTCTAAAAGATTGGCGTTTACTCCTAACCGAAATCATTCGACGTTCCATTCGAATGCTCGAGATAGCGGGCGTAATAGATAAGGAGGCCGACCTTGCCGAGTCAGTCTTCCAAGTGTTCAATGCTGAAACATTCTAGGTGTAATGTCCGAGATTGCAAGTCTAACAGATAAGGAACAGCGTGGACTTGCAGACTTTCTCCTGACGACGACAGACGTTCGTTCCCTTGCGCTAACCCAAACTGGCCAGCTGTCACGCCGACACCCCGACGGTATCATCTGCCGCCTTCAACCCTCACTGCTGGTGTCTCGAAGGTCGTCTCTTCTTTTGTTTCCGGCTCAAGTTTGCCGATTAAAACCATATATTTAGTTTTACGCTTGTCGATACTTCTCTATCCGCGAAATATTTGGTGGAAGAGCGGGGTAACTTTTTATGCTCCATTCGTATACGCCTCCGAGGAGCCGCCGGACGAGATCGATTTCAAGCCCCAAGGAGCTTTCTTGTGCTGAGCCAGTCGAAGCCGGGCAAGGCCAGACGCCGGAATTTGGTCCATTATTAAAAAAGCCAAGAAAGAAGTCGACGAAGCCGGAGATATTTCCTCAGGTCCAGCCGAAAGAGACCCCTGCTGCCGCATTCCCCGTCATGTTCCTGCCCGTGGAATCTCGTTCGCCCAGGCCCTTCCACGGCGGAGTTTACGAAGACGTCGACAACTGGATACAGCAGTGAGAACGGGCGGGATGTCACAACCGATGGACACCAAAGAAGAGCGCCTAGAACATCTATTTGTCACTGGAACGGCCCGCCGGCCCTAGTTTGAAAACAACGAAACGTCAGTCACCTCTTGGGACACGTGCGAAGAACAGCTAATCTATGATTTTGCGAGCCAGCAGCGTCAGGAACGCCTCGATGAACTACTCCAGTCCAGAATTCAAGAACCGAATGAAAGCATCGTCTGCTTCGTCGAAGACGTCCTCTGACTATTCAATCGCGCTGATCCCTAGTCGCCGGAAGTGAAGAAGCTCAAGATCTTGGTGCGAGAAAGTAAAGAAAACCATTTTCGGGGTCCTCGTGCGAAACCCGCACGCGACCGTCGAGGCATCCGTGCGGAGGTCACAAACATCGAGCGGGCCCTCCAAGCGCGAGTCAACCGCTACCAGCGACTGCCAAACGTCGCTGCACCCTCCTTTGCAAGCCTCGACGCGTGCACTGTCCCCCTTCCAGAAACTTCTTACCGTTTAGAGTTTGACCGCTCGGTAGTGAAATAAATGTTAAAGGCTGCGCGACACCAATTCCATGCGATCAACCCTTGCTTCTAGACTAACTTCAAAATGGATGTTACATTAATTCCTGTTCCGAGCCTGCACGGTTTAGAGATTTCGCGCACTTCCCTAATTACGAGTTCGAGTGATTTCCGAGATTTCGAAAAAGGATAGATTCAAATTCGCAAAGGTCGAAGACCCTCGCGAGTTGGGGTACCAGAAGTTTATACCGCCTCGGGTGGTGCAGCATCGGAAGCGTGTGGCTTGTCACAGCTGCGGAAGAAAATTGAGACTCGCAGCATGTCTGTTGTCGCCGGCAAAAAAAAAAAAAAAACGCTTATTCGTCAGTGCCGCAAGCCTCTATTATTATTTTTTTTTTTTTTGCAATAAGGACAAAAACAGTTACGTTCTGCCGCGCGTGCTTCACGAGTCGTCACTTCTCAACGTAGAAAGGTAAATTGACGGATGATAAAAGTGGTGTAACAATTTCATAAGGTTCAGTGTTAGTCTTGCCAGTGAGTTCATATTGCCACGCGCGTCTGTGTGCGAGCGCGTGCGTGGCCGAGTGTGCAATAAAGAAAAAAGAAACGTGCGAGGTTGAGTGGTTACCGTGCTTGACTTTTGTGCGAAAGCCCACGGTTCAATCCTGGGAGTGGCGCGTCTTTTATTTATTCTTTCAGTTTAATCTTTTGGTAAATTCGAGAACTCTGTTGCCTTCTTCGAGGTCCGAATATTCTAATCGCCGAAACTTCTAGGCCGATTCTCCCAGGAGCCAACGCGTGTACATAAGGGACTCCGCGTGGCGATCAGCAATCAGTCTCGCACCAGCGTTCGATCCCCTGTTTCGCCGCCATCGACACCTGTGACGCTATCTTTTTGCTATTTTGTTTTGGGCACAAGTACGCCCCATTAAATGTTTAGTTTGATTCAGTTTACGTCGCCTCATCAATTGTCATTCGTGACAATATTTATTTGCGAGTAGAATAGAGATGGAGCGAAAATTATTTGAATTATAGACATATTTCAGTTCTCCCCGTACTCTAAAACATAATTGAACAACACGCTATTTATTAAACACGAACTCGCGTTTTATCAAGAAGTATAATATACTCAGGCTTATTATAAATTACAGAAAAGGATTCCACAAAACAATCCTTCATTAGCATAACAGTTGTTTTTTATAAGATCAAAAACAACTTTTTCACAATGTTTGTGAAACTTTCACAAGTTTAAAAAAAAAAACACAACATGAAATAATACTGAACAAGCTTGAAGCTAACGTTGACCGAGGAGTAGTGATAAAACTACATAAAATGCATAACTTTTCCCCTTCGCCATCAACAGATCTCAGATATGTGTTGACAAGGCAGGAGCAATTTCCGAACCGATGCACACACTTTTTGGCGGTTATAAATTTGAAAGCAACCGCCATATCCATGGCGGTTGCTTTCAATACCTTCTTACAACGTCAAGTTACTTCCCACATATTTGAAGGCAACCTCAGGGGATATGAAGAATAAGAATGCGTGCAAATAGTGTATGTGTGAGATTGGCAATTGCTCCGGCCTTGTCCGAAATATCTGAGAGATCAGGCACACACACATACGTACACACGCACACGCACATATTCACACGCACACGTACGCACATGTACATGTACATGCATGGTTACGCGCACACACGCACACAAGGACGCACCTACGCAGTTGCGAACGCAGAAGACAAGAAACCAAAGCTCTACCTGCTAGAAGGTACTGGATGCAATCCTTGGTAACAAGAGTAGCCGCAACTACGCCCGTCCTTTTACGATATAAAGCTATATATATATCGTCTTTTTTTCTGGCTAGCCTTTGTGTGGTATTGATGGTTTAATAGCAAGTTTAATAATCGCGTCCTCAAAAAAATATGTTCTTCGCCTTGATCCAATTTCAAACGCGGATTGAGCTCGGCGCCAGCAAGCAGTTTCGACAGCGGTATTTATGCACTCTCAAGAAAAAAGGGTGTAAAAGGGTGTATCGTTACACCCTTTGTCCCATATAATACACCCCAAAACTTCATTTCGACGTACAGAGCCCTATAGTCGAACAGACTGCCCAAAATTCTACGAGGGACTTGATAACGGTGCGATATAACTGTTTTTAAATAGCTAAAGTACGTATCAATGACCACATAAAGAAAACACCGAGTTTTTACAGTAGGGCCACGAAAACCCCGATTATGTTTTCCGCAGTCGGTAAAACATACATTAGCTATTTTAATAAGTTGTACCACACGGCTATCAAGCCCCTCGTAAAATTTCGGGCCGTCTGTCTGACTGTAGGGCGCTGTACGTCGAATTGAAGTTTGGGGGTGTATATATAGGACAAAGGGTGTGACGATACACCCTTTACACCCTTTTTTCTTGAGAGTGTGTGTGTGCAAAAAGCTTTTGTACCATATTATAAATATCTCGCTAATGAGTTGTTTACTCATGTATAATGTAAAAACGCTTGATAGATGGGCTGAGAATGTAGGCAGTAGTGAGCTCCCAGTGAGAATTGATCCGTTCGTTATTAGGAGGCAGCAAAAGAAACGCCAACCTTGTGCAACAGTTTGACTGCAGATATGCCAATTGTGAAAATAAAAGGACGAACTTTCCAATACGTATAACGTGAAAATATTGCGTCCTTAAACAAACAATTTGTATCCGTTTTTTTCACTTACGAACGCATAAGCAGGAAATAGCAAAAATATTCCAATGGTTTCCTTTATCTTGAAGCCAGATGTTGACGATTTTTTTATGAATTTAGGGATGGTTTGTGCAGTAGTCTGGTAGAGTACGTAATGTTTAATTTGTTTTATTTAATTTTATCCTCTAACCAATAATGATAATCACACAAATTGTTGCTCAAGTTCGCAGGAAGAGTGAATGTTGCTCAACATCTTGCTGTCTCGGTGGCAATATGGATTATTCTGTTTTCATCTTTTCGGCGAAAATAATACTTTTTTTTTTGGTTTACCTCCACGTGCAGTGTGAACAATCATTGCTGCCGCGTACCTTGCGACGGTTGTTCATGCTTTAGCCGACAGACGTTGCCCGTTTTATTGTATATTTTTTCATGCATTTTTATTAAAATTTGAATAAGCATAAGACACAAATTGTAAATAGAAAGAAAAGGCGTATTCAGCGACTGTCTAGTTTCTTGACACGTAAAACGTATTGTGCTTTTCTAGAAGAACAATGGCTGTTTTCGCTTGAATGTGAACCGCAGATGCACGAGCTTTTACATTACGTAGATTCGCTAGGCTCATTTTCACCTTACCGTACGTTTCTGTTAAAATACCCTTTTTGGAAGACAGCAGCAGAGCAATTTTAAACTTTCTCTCAATAGCTAGGACTAAAGTCACACAACCCTGCAATATATAGCGCCATTGCCTTCTTTGCCAGATAGACGGACACACACACAAAAAAAAGCTAACATCAACCAATCACACGAGGTGATTGGTTGATCGTTCTCAGTTGACATGACAGTCGCCACATGGGCCCATTCAAACCTTCGAAGCTTCGAAAAGGTCGTTCTGAACCAGGCCAAGGTCGAAATGCAGCATCATCGTTAGGAAAGTGTCGTCGCCAAGATAAGCGCCTTTGGCAATATGTGTGCAATAAACTTATCAGTCGTGCTCATCTCCACAGATATCTCACAATGATATTGCTCCTTCTACGTATTTCAAGAGAAAATTCTGTTTTTCCATGCCTCCAAGCACCGACGCCCCATGTAATGGCGGTACGAAGATGTACGCTCGTTTCGCCGGTGTGTGAACAGCAAACTCTCGGCATACAAAAAACGTCTCTCGAAAGCTACCCGTCACCAGCGAATTTCGATGGGCTCATAAAGAATACAGAGGTCAAGATGAAATAGCGCATTCCATGAACCTACATGGCGACCATACGAGGGAGCTTGGCGCTTCTTTCCCAGGATCCAGTGACTTTAGCTACAAAAGCTGAACGCAACGGACACACGCACACGCACATTTGTGCGCACATATGTATACTCAGTTAAATTGCAGCTGACGACGGTTTAGTACATTCTACTCAAGGTCGGCGCAAACTGCACTGTTCTCTAGTGACCGTCATTCGCAATGCGAGCTAGGAAGAGGCAGTTTGAAGATCTAAAATAACTTTAAGACTTATGAAGAATACTTGTAAAGTTTCCTCATGGACGCTTGTTGTTCCTAGATTTATTCTTCTCATTTGCATTATTGTCAACGTAAGATCGGTTCCCACAGTGGCCACCAAACGTACGCAGACCTCGCGAACTGCGCATTATATTATAGGATTGCCATCCTGGCGGCTGCTAAACTTGCGGTTTTGTGACGAAGCACATTATAAAAGGCCAAACACGGAACGTTTTCGCTCAAGGCAAAAGGGCTGTACCGGGAACAAAGAGGGAGTTTTCATGAATGGTTTCATCCCTCATGCAACGGTCGCAGTGTTTGTGCAGGAACTGAGAAGAAAGTCAGGCTCGTTCTGCTGTTACCAAGGGCTAAAGGAGGGAGCGAGATCCGTCAAGATACACTTGTTTCAAAAGTTAACCAGGCATGTGACGTGCACTTCCAGGAGGTGATAGTTGACAAGAGGTGACGTCAGTATTCCTCATATGTGGATGGAAGTGTAACCGAAGCAGGCGTGGCCTCTGTAACGGAACGATGCTGTGTGTAGGACCGACTGTAACGGTTATAGACGCGGCTTCTTACGGGATTAAACCGGCTCTGACAGGCCGTCGGGCCGAAGCACTGATTATGTTAGCCTCGTACTCGCCTCCTCAATAAACTTCCTTTCATCTTGTGTTGAACCACAGCGGAAAGCTACAGGCCTCCACAGCCAATCAAGCGCCAGTTTATAAGTGACGTCACCTCGCTCTTCTGGTATGAATCAGTGCACAAGTTAAAATGATACTGGTTGGAAGTCTGGCGTGGGTGCGGAGCGGATGAAGTGTTTTTTTCTGTTGTTTTCGAGGACATTCTGACCGTGTACTTTGCTCAATTTACCGCGCAAGTTCAAGTATCTTTTGTGTTAGCCGCTGAAACCTTTTGACGCACCGAGCTTAACGCGCAGCTGTGCAGACCTCATTTTGTGAGTGGGATCGATGGGAGAGAAAAAAAAAAGCTAAAAAAACGGTTAAAAAACAAAAAAACGTTAAGCAGAGATTTCTCCATTCGTGAGTAGAACAGACCTACCGTGCATGTCCAGAACACGTCTCGCGAAGTTTCGTCCATGAACTATTCAATCGAATTTTGTGAATGTTTCCGAAATTCCCTACTGGTTTTTTGAACCCTACTGCAATACGCGTATATCTTTTCGTGTCTCCCCAAAGAGCATGTTGCTTTGTCATTTAAATGTTTAATTATGTTGTAGTTTTTTTTTATGTGTGTGCAACTGTCCTTGTTCTCTTTTATAATGGGAATAAAGTGTCCCGGTGAAACCAAACACCCCGTATCGCGTTCTAAATATTGGCACGTAGCAATGCTTACACTGCTGAAGAACCTTTCGGGTAATACACATAACGCCGTAGTAACATACTTAAAGCCCCAGTAACACACAAAAAGTTTAGTGCTGAGGGCCATCGCGGACCATATATTAGACTCTATTTCAAATATGCCCAGCTCTTAATACTGTTCGCGGTTCACACTGAGTTAGTATCACAAATGTTGTGTCGGCTGTATTTGAATCGTAAGTTTCAATCAAACTTAAAATTCTACAGAACGGAACACTCGTGAATAGATATTGCACATAACTGAGCCCAGTTATTATAGGTAAATAAACAAAGATTGACATTCTTGTGATGGAATTGTTTTAGAAACGGTAACTGCAGGGAAGACATATATACTTTGAAGTGAAATAAACCTCGCGACTCTACGTCACGGAAATGACCCTGCGCCTGGAGTCGGCATTCAAGCTGAAAAAGGAATTGTTATTGTTTAATAATTCTATTTATTTTGCTCATGGAGCCTTCATGCGCAACATGCAGCTGCGAACACTTTTACAGAGAAGCTGTTATGTGCAGGGATCTGGAAAAAAATGCGACCATGTATGTTAACAAAAAACTCCCGATTAAACTGGCGCTAATTTGTGCCGATTGGTCGTGGCAAATATAAAAAAAGAGGTGGCAACCCGCTTGAGTCAGCCTTCCTTGGCATTATAGGCCATATGCAAAATTCCTTGCCAGCTATCATCATCATTCCATTAGGAGTCGCCATATTGGGGGGTTTATCACATCTTCCAGTTGTGGACGAGGCGCATCTGCATTTAACTCGGTTTTCATGATATTAGGGCAATTTATTTGTACACTCAACGGGTTGCTGGTTTGTTTCGGTTCAGAGAAGAAAAGAAAGACGGCCGCAAAATTCTGGAAAAGGAACTGTCAGCAACGAGGTCGCAAGCCTCGTCACTCAAGCAGTGAACTGGGCCATCCAGGTCAATGAACGGTATTTCTCGAAGACGTCCTGTGAAGGGTTCGTACTGGACTTGCAGCAGGTGATCATATTTTACTTCTACGACTTCCACTTTGCCGGGACTTTTCTTGGGCGAAACCGTCGGTACGGGAACCCCCCAATATGGAGGAAATCTGATAATTGATCATGAATACACTAGATGGCGCTTCTTTTCGCATATGGTCTATTAGGTAGTGAGGTCCTGATCCCTTGTTTTCAGCTACGGCCACCGACTTATCACAGCTCAGAATGCGCTGTGACGAGGCTGAGTGCAAAACGCGCCGATCTAACCTTCTTTTTTTTTCTCTTCCGCGCAGGCTGTTAGAGAGACTTAGCTCTTTATTAGCATTGCAGATAAAGAGCCCAAGTCGCTGTAAAACCGAAGATAGTCTTATACCAAAACGTGTACGTATACCAACGACCATCAACAGAACGTGTTTCGACCATCAACAGAACGTGTACAACCATTGACTGTTTGCAATAGTGACCATAAGGCAATGATCACTTTAGTCACTAAGAATTGAATAAAGACAAACAACGAAGTCGTGTACGTGTCTTCATTTTAATCATATATAAATCGTATAGATGTCGAATAGTTGTCGTAAAGTTGTCGTAAAGGGAACAGTTTCGCTGGTTCTCCTTCTTGACGTGAAGTGGATGGGCTCTGCAAAATTTTTTTTTTAAACAGGTTTGATTTTATGATTATTAAAGATGTAATAAACACTGGTTTTGGTATACACCGACGAAGCCACATTGTAAAGACGTAAACCATATCAGTTATATTCTATAATTTTGTCGCAACATGTGATGCAGAAGTCATTGTCTGTAGCCCATTTGTCTGAGCTTGAAATGTGTGAAAGTGTGTGTGCACGTGTAAGCGTGGGTGGTTTTGGCCGTCTGTTTATTAGTGATGCAAAACTATAAAAAAATGACTATCGATTCTATCGATAGTATTACATGACAATCGATAGTTGATTATCGATAGTAACCTATCGATAGTACTATCAGTAGTTGACAACCACTAGTCGAATAGTGATAGTACTATCGATATTTGACAATCGATAGTACTAACGATAGTGAAATAGATAGTACTATTGAGAGTACTATTGATAGTTGGCTTTTTGTCAACTATCCATACTATATAAAGTAAGCTTTCAGAAAACTATCGAGTATTAGGAAAATTAAAGCACGACCCAAGAAGGGAATGACGACGGATGTGCACGGGTTGACAACGCGTGGTTTCGGGAAAAATATGAAATTTGAAGGAAACAAAAGGTAGAGTTGCATTCTTGTACAATTAATTTAGAGGTAAAACAAATGGCGTATGTAAATGGTTGAGCGTGTTGGTTTCTAATTACGATAAGGAAAGAGGGAAATTGAAGACAAACAGACAAGACTGAATTTTTTGCGCACTTATTTTGTATATTCTTGGGTTTTAGATATTAGCCATCACACTTTAGTATGTCGGCATTTGTAAAACTATTCAGTATATTTGGGATTTTTCTTGTGTGTGACTTGGAGCTACGGAAAGCACTCGCTGAATGCACTTCGCATCAGGGTTTTCACAAGTTTGTTTCACGCTTGTGTTTATTTTATTATTGAATAGATTTTATAGCCTTGACCACTGACGGGTGTAAATGCGCAATCTGCTGTGCATTATTCCTTTTTTCTTCTGATGACCGTTTATAGCGAATTCTCGAAAATCGGGAATCAGTACTTGACGAAAGAACTTAGGTTTGTATGCCATGATATGTTGCCAGATTTTGTTTGGTTCTATTTTGGCAAAGTTTAATAATGGTGGCTGGGGAAATATTTGTCTGTCGGTATAAAATTGAGCTCATAAAAAGCAAAAGGCTCACCTGGGAAAGCAATTTAAAACACAAAAAGAACTTCGACAGCCTATTAAGTGTTTCTCTTTTATTCATAGTTGTTCAATAATATACAAAATATATTTTAATAGTTTATTGTCAATAGTTTCTAAGGGTGATTTTTAGCATTTGTGATTGTTTTTCAATATGTTTTAGACTGTTTCTCGATAATTATTTTGAAGCCCCCAATTGCAATTGCGTTTTTCTCTGAGCTACACGACATTTCCTGAACGTTTTTCGTCCTTCACCTAATAAGACCCGATCGATTGCGTTACGATAGCTGGATATCGATAGTGTCTCCATATCTGACTATAAACAGTTTTACGATAGTCGAGTATTGATAGTATCTTCTTGAGTTTAAATATAGTCGACTATCGATAGTTTTAGGATTGTCGACTATCGATAATAGTATCGATAGTATACTATTCATAGTAATATCGATAGCTTTAGGATAGTCGACTATCGATAATAGTATCGATAGTATACTATTTATAGTAATATCGATAGTTTTAAGATAGAACTATGATAGAACTATCAATTGGATTTTAGTTATCGATAGTTAGATGTGGCTTCCGCTATTGATAGTATCCATAGTACTATCGATTGCTTTGCATCACTAATGTGTATCTGTTTGTGCTAGCGCGGGCGTGACCGTTCACGTGCCTCTGCGTGTTCGCGCGTATGTATGTAAGTGCGCGTGCGTGCATCTTTGAGCTTGTGTGTGTGCACCAGTGAGCATGCATATATGCGTACAAATGTGCGTGTGCGTATTTCCGTTGCGTTCAGCTTTCGTAGCTAAAGTCACTGGATCCTGAGAAAAAGCGCCAAGCTCCCTCGTATGGTCGCCATGTCGGTTCACGGAATGGGATGTTTCATCTTGACCTCTGTATTCTTTATGAGCCCATCGAAATTCGCTGGTGACGGGTAGCTTTAAGCGCAGACCGCATGGCGCATTTTTCTACACGCGAAAACGCGACGCGCTATGAACGCTCGCGCGGAAGCTGACGCGGGGGCACCGCGTATGCAGACAAAGCCAAGCACCGCCGGCCGCGCGTTATCAGCGTTGCCTGATAAGAGATTTCTCAACACGCGATGTAAATGTGGACGCAAAAACTACAAAATGAGAATTAAATGAACAAATAAGTGAATAAAACCGGTTTGTGTGTCAAAAGAAACACCTTTCCAATTTTTATATGGAAAATAAAAATGCTTTTGAACACTTTGAATTGTGCTGAAGACGAAACAGCGTACTGTGCAGGATCAAGTGATAGTTCGACCGACCCTCATTGGGCGAGAGCCGCTTCGACGCCTCGGCGCGCGCGTCTTGTTCTGGGTCGGCTAGAAACCAACGCTCCCGCGAAAACGCGCGCCCGCGCGTAGGAAATGACGTCAGTTTGAACGCCGACGCGCCTGAATCGCGAGCAAAAACGCGCCATGCGGTTCTGCGCTTTAGAGAGACGTTTCTTGTATGCCGAGATTTTTCTGTTCACACACCGGCGAAACGAGCGTACATCTTCGTACCGCCATTACATGCGGCGTCAGTGCTGGTAGGCATTCAAAAACAATATTTTGTCCTGAAATACGTAAGAGGAGTAATGTCATTTTGAGATATCTGTGGAGATGAGCACGATTGATACGTTTTTTGCACAGAGAGTGCCAACGATGGTTATCCTAGCGAAAAACACTTTCCTCACGATAGTGCAGCATATCGATCTTCGCCTGGTACAAAACGACC
Source organism: Ixodes persulcatus (assembly GCA_013358835.2). Taxonomy (NCBI): domain Eukaryota; kingdom Metazoa; phylum Arthropoda; class Arachnida; order Ixodida; family Ixodidae; genus Ixodes; species Ixodes persulcatus. Next base: position 23,561 of record JABSTQ010000413.1, read on the forward strand.
CTTTCGAAGCTTCGAAGGTATGAATGTACCCAAGCGGTGATTCTCATGTCAACTGAGAACGATCAACCAATCACTTTGCGTAGTTCTGTCTTATGTATGTTCGTTTTTGCTTCTGTCTGACTATCTGGCGAGGAAGGCAATGGCGCTAAATTTCCCAGGGCTCTGTTGCTTTAGTCCTAGCATATTGAGAGAAAGTTTAAAATTGCTGTGCTGCTGTCTTCCAAAAAGGATATTTTAAAACGAACATAATGTGAAGTAAACTGAGCCTAGCGACTTTGCATATTGTAAAAGCTCGTGCACCTGCGGTTCGCATTCAAGCGAAAACAGCCATTGTTCTCCTAGAAAAAGCACAATACGTTCTACGTGTCAAGAAACTAGACAGTCGTTGAAAACACTTTTTATTTCTATTTACAACTTGGTCTTATGCTTATACAAATTTTAATAAAAATGCATGAAAAATTTTTCATTGAAACGGGCAACGTCTGTCGGCTAAAGCATGAACAATCGTCGCAAGGTACAACGCAACAATGATTGTTAACACTGCACGTGGAGGCAAACAAAAAAAAAGTATCATTTTCGCCGAAAAGGTGAAAACAGAGTAATCCATAATGGTGCCGAGAAAGCAAGATACTCTTAAGCTGAACCTCCATGGGCGATATGGCGAACCGAATTTTGCCGGCGGCTTTTTGCTCTGTGCAAAGCGAGCGTGCGTGCAAGGAGGGCGGCGTTCGCCAGTTATTCGTCACATAATTCGTTCCATGGAGTTCAGCCTTTAAGCAACGTTCACTCTTCAGGCGAACTTGTGCAACCATTTGGGTTATTATTATTATTGGTTAGAAGATAAAATTAAATAAAACAAATTAAACATTACCCTACTCTACCAGACTACTGCAAAAACCATACCAAATTCGTAACAAAATCGTCCACATCTAGCTTCAAGATAAAGGAAACCACTGCAATATTTTTGCTCCTTCCTGCTTATGCGTTTCTAAGTGAAAAAACTGATACAAATTGTTTGTTTAAGAACGCAATATTTTCACGCTTTACGTATCGGGAAGTTCATCCTCTTAGTTTCACAATCGGCATATCTGCTGTCAAACTGTTGTACAACATTGGCGTTTCTTTTTCTACCTCCTAATAACGAACGAATCAATTCTCACCGGGAGCTCACTACAGCCTAAATTTTCAGTACATCTATCAAGCGGTTTTTACGTTTTACATTAGTAAACAACTCCATTAGCGAGATGGTTTTAATATGGTACAAAAGCGTTTTAAACACACATAAATAGCGCTCTTTACACTGCTTGCTGGCGCCGAGCTCATATCCGCGTTTGGAATTGGATGAAGGCGAAGATAATATTTCTTTGAGGACGCTATTATTAAACTTGCTATTAAACCATCAATATCACACAAATGCTAGCCAGAAAAACAATTGCGATAGATATATAGCTTTATATCGTAAAAGGACGGGCGTAGTTACGGCTACTCTTGCCACCAAGGATTGTATCCAGTATCTTCTAGCAGGTAGAGCTTTGGTTTCTTGTCTTCTCGTGCGTTGGTAACTGCGTAGGTGCGCCCATGTGTGCGTGCGTGCGCGTAACCATGCACGTACATGTACATCTGCGTACGTGTGCGTGTGCATATGTGCGTGTGCGTGTGTACGTGAGTGTGTGTGCCTGATCACTCCGATATTTCGGACAAGGCCGGAGCAGTTGCCAATCTCATACATACGCTTTCATTTTGCGCTCATTCTTATCCCTCATATCCCCTCAAGTTGCCTTCCAAATATGTGGGAAGTAATTTGGCGTTGTTAAGAAGGTATGGCAACCACCATGAGATATGGCGGTTGCTTTCCAACTTATAACCGCCAACAGGTGCGTGCATCGGTTCGGAAATGGCTCCTGCCTCGTTCAATATATATCTGAGATCTGATGATCGCGAAGTAGACACAATTTTGGGTGTGGTGAAGAGAGGGACAACGATTGTTAAGAAGTTGTGGATGACATTTTGTGAGTGTGTTTGATGATTTTTA
>JABSTQ010000414.1:0-71934 GCA_013358835.2 Ixodes persulcatus
ACTTCGCTGTAAATGAACAAGTGGAACAACCTTCAAAAGTTTAGCTGGGTTTTCTTCTAAGCATTACGCAATGGTAGTTAAAGGTGTGGAAAAACTATTCGATATTCGATTCGAAAATATTCGGCCAAAACCACTATTCGCTTCGAACTCAAAATCCACTATTCGCACAAGACTACTTTCCATATACCTCTGACCGCTTCATATCTATTATAGTTCCATAGCGCCTTGAGCTTCATAATTGATGAGTTTCTTTCCCTTTTCTAATTATATTCTCCTCATGTTCCTCTAGATATTTCGTTCCCTCATTGAGCCAGACTCCCAGATATTTGTATTTTCCTACTTGGTGTATTTCTATGTCTTGTATCCTCAGGGGTTCCCTCTTTTCGTCGTTAAACACCATTACTTCAGACTTTTCACTACTAAAACTCATGCCCAATGTGTCCCCTTCCTCTCCACATATTCCAGCTAGTTCCTGTAACGTATCCTGGTTATCTGCCATAAGTACTATGTCGTCTGCATACATTAGTCCTGGACCTGTACTACATTTCTCCCTCCTTCCGTATAACTCACATCAAAACCTAAGTTGCTCTGCTCTAATTTCTTTTCCATTTCCCTGAGATATATCATGAAAAGCAGAGGTGACAGTGGACAGCCCTTCCTGAGCCCTCTTTTTATCGCTGCGGGTTGTGTAGTTTCTGGTTCCCATCCTATAATTACCTTATTGTCTGTATACACCTGCTGAAGAAACCCAACCAAATATGCATCTAAGTCAGGCACGTAGCCAGGATTTTGCTTTTTTTTTTTTTTTTTGGGGGGGGGGGCCGCCCATGACAAAATGCTGTATGACTGGGAGGGGGGAGAGGAGGTCCCAGCAAAATCGAAGATTTCGGGGGGGGGGGGGGGCCGGGCCCTATGGGTCCCCCCCCCCCCCCCTGGATACGTGCCTGATCTAAGTTATATTCCCTCAGCTGACTCCACAATTGTTTCCTGGCTCACATTATCGTACGCTCCCTTGATGTCCAAACAAGCTAACCACAAAGGAGTCTGGTTCTTCATTGCTATTTCTGTACATTGTGTGGTGACGAATAAGTTATCTTCCAGTCTTCTATCTCTTCGGAATCCATTTTGGAGCTCACCCAGTATTTGCATATCTTCTACCCATTCCTTCATTCTCCGCTTTACTATCTGCATAGCTAATCTGTATTGAACTGAAGTTCCCGTTATTGAGCGATACGACTTAATGTTGTCTTTGTTTCCTCGGCCTTTATATATTAGTCTCATTTTAGTCAGTTTCCAATCCTTAAGCAGCTCTCCTCCCATAATTATTTGATTTATCACTTGCCGTAACTTCAATTTGCTTGTTTTGCCTAGTGTCCTAATGAGTTCCATGGGTATGTTGTCTGGGCCTGTCGCTATACTTGCGGGAACCTTACCTTCTGCCTTATCCCATTCCCCTGCGGTCGTCTCCATTGTTACATAATTCTGCTCCTCCACTCTGCTGCTGTCAGTGCTATCCACCGTCCCCCTCTGCTCAAGGTGGGAGAAAGCCCCTTCGATTGTCTGCCTAATATATTCCCGTGCCTCTTCCCCGGCCACTATTCTCTCTTCCTGTGTGGTTAGCACGTGTTGGAAACCCTCTGTCTTTCTCCCCTGCGCTTTTATATGTTGCCAAAACCTTTTCGCTGCATTCCTATCTTTTTTATTTATTTCCGTCATCCACTGCACTCCTGCACTCCCAATCTTGGTCTGTATTAAAGCTGATGCCTCCCTTTTTCGCTCGTGGAAGTTTTCCCATTTAGATTCTACCTCAGTTGGCAAGGCTCCCTTTTCTTTGCCCACCTATGCTCCCTAGATGCCTCTTGGCGCTGCAATATGGCTGTTTTGACCTCCTTATCCCACCAGCTTTTTGGTTTGTGTCTTCGTTTTTGCTGTCCTCTTTGTTTAATTCGATGCTTCTCTAATTCTCTTTTAATGATTCCTATTAGATCCTCATATGCCCATTCCCTTTCTGGTTGTTTCGATATTATGTTCTTAATGCTTTTCGACACCTTTTGTATTTCAGCTTCACTCAGTTTAGGTTTACCTGCTCGTTCCTGGGCTTGCTGTTCTGGTTTAATTGCGCCAAATTTAATCTTAATTCGTTTGCGGTCACTCCCTAAGCTTTCTGTTCCCTTCATATATTTCCATACTTCCTAACCTGTCATACAGTTTGTGGGACATGAGGCAGTAGTCTATAGTTGAGTGCGATTTGTTTCGTTCCCACATTATTTTGCCGTCGCATTTTACTTGTGCATTCACTAACACTAGGTCAAGGGCATCACAGAAATCTTCTAGCAACTTTCCGGTTGTATCTATGAATCCATCAAACTCTTCTAAATGGGCATTCATGTCTTCTATGATAATTATTTCCTGGTTAAGGCCAATTTCTCTGATGTCCCTCTTTATACATGTAAAGTGTTCTGTATTTTCCTCCCTCGAGTCATTTCCTGTTTTCAGGTAAGCAAACCCCAGAAGGGTGTTGAGGCCCGTTACCCTACCTTTCAACCATAAGTGTTCTCGGCAGCCTTCCCTCTCTCTTTCCCAGTCCTGTTCTTTAACTAACATGCCCAGACCTCCGCCTTTGCGTTCACCTTCCCTCCGGTTGCATCCCATCCAGTAGTAGCCTGATATGTACGGTGGTTCCTCCTCATCACTAAGGTGCGTTTCTGCTACCCCATACACTGTGAAATTTTAGCCTCTAATTGTTCACCAATCTCCTCCCACTTTATTCTGTTTCTACCCCCCTGCAAGTTTATGAACCCTATATTGAGCCGATTCTTTCTCTTATTTTTTCGGGGCTTCCTCCTGCTCTCCCTGCTGCTCCTGCGGTACTCACACCCAGTAACTTCTTCCGACTCTGGTACCGGTACATCTTCTCCCGCTACGTTGCCATTTAGCCAAGGATGCTCTGTGCTTCTAGCTCTACATTCTTTCTGTTTCCTAACTCTACATTTTTTCTGTTTCATCCCCCCCTTCCCAGCCCCGGCCTCTAGGCTTCGTCCCTTAGGGACCTGTGTGTATTTAAAAAATACCTCACTGTGCATCCGATCCTTCGACCCACCCTCCTTCCGGTGTGCTCACGGTAGTGAATTCCGTCCGCAACAAATGGACTGGCAGACGCTGGCTGGTACACCTCTCTGTTAATATCAATTACCTCGTACCCCAGCTCCCGCCCAAGTCCCCTTATGACCGCATTTGCTCTGACCACCTTCCTCTCAGTTTTTACACTCTGCCCCTGAATCTCCGGAACCGTGCACATGACGATTTGGACCCCTTCAGCCGTCGCCCTCAGTTTCCGCACCCCGGCTTCGATTTGTCTCCCCAGGTTCTGTTCTCTTCCCTGCAAAACGTCGTTCAGCCCAGCGTGTATCACTACCAGGTTCTGCCCGTCCATGGTGTCCCATAAGTGGTTTTTCGCCCCCTCCATAACCTTTCCGATGCAGGCACCCGGGTACGCCTGCACTGTGACCCTCTCATCTTCCTTTACTTTCCAAGCGAGACCTGCCTTGAACCTGTTCACGTTTGAACTTCCAACTACAAGGACCCTCTTTTCATCACTTGGGCCCGCTCCAGTCGAGCCCCCCGCCAACTGCCCTGTCTGGTTCACCGCATTTGTCTCCCTTCTATTCTTCTAGCTGTTCTGCGTCAGCGCCCCCGCGTAGCTTTGTCCAACGCTGCCGTCGTCGTCCCCATCCCCGTCGCCCACGCTGGAGACCGACTGCGCCTCGTCATTTTGCTTTTCAGCCTGTCCGCCACTACCGTTCAGGGCGACCGTCTCTGTCCGACTCCCCTCTACGTTCTTCAGTCTCTCTTCCAGCGCCTGCCGCTCGTCTCTTTCCCTTCTCAGTTGGTTCTCCAGTTCCACAATGCGCGTTACTATTGTCGTGTTCTCGGTTTCCATCCTATCTAGACGCGCCTGTAAGAGGCACAACCTGCATAGAAAGTCTCCTGCCTCCGCTTCCTCAGCGCTCTCGAACCTGGTTTCAGACATATTAACCCAGATCAGACACTCCCCGCACTGTACCTGAACGTCTTTCTTCGCCATTCTTCCCGACTCCCGGATCCCAGCCCAATTCGGCACAAATCTCGAACACGTGGTACACCACGTGTTCTGCTGCTCAAATCTAGCCGATTTATCCTCCTTTTTACGCTATATCTACTCGATAAATGGAATTAGCAAACCTATACGCCGTTCTCCCCACGTGTCTTTTCTAAACAACGCCGCTATAAATCCCGCCAACCGTTCAAACAAAGCCACGTGGCCCCGTCATGTGGCACCGTTGATAGACTCCCGTGCCTACAAAAAACTAAACTTAACTAAACTAAAACCATCCTATCCCCTGTCCCTACTGCTACCAAAAACTACCGTCCCTAGTCCATGCACAGCTAAATAGGAGAAGAAAACAAAAAGTACTTAGCTTCGGGAGCTTTCGAAAACACGTCCGCTGCCGATGCCGCCAAACCATTGATCAGACACGCGTCAGCCACCATTCTTCGTGGCTGACGCTCACGCGAACGCGTCAGCCACCATTGTTGGCAAGCCGTGACCTAAATACAAGGTCACCTCAACGTTCGCTCCCGGATCATCCCGTAAGGGGATTTCCCTACATACGGCATCCGAGGGAAAGGGTAGGCAAAACGTCCATTGGTCAGTTACTGCCGCCCGGGCTCACGTGTGTCACTACGTGACTGTAGGGGCACGGCGAGAGCAGTCGTCACAAGCGGTCAGAGATCGTGATGTCATTCTGCCGCAGTACGACTCCACAGTAACATCCAAGAAGAGGATCCCCAGCCAGGATGGTGCTTCGGGCCGTTCGGGGGCTGCTGTTTCCTGGCTCGGGGGTTTTCGACGGCGTTCCTGATCCACGGGTGATGGCGATTCCTCGAGCAGCCCCTCGACGCCAGCGGACCAGGGGACCAGACCAGCGACGTGTTGGCTTCGTGCGCCACCGGGACCGACAACTGCGCGGGGTCCTGCCCGCCCTTCGACTTCGGGACCCGCGCAGCGACAGACAGCGCACTGTCCAGGGGCCGGCTGTTCCCGTCCAGAGGGCCCCACGAACCACCTCCACCACGGTGAGCGAACGCCGGGAACGTCGTAGAAGAAAACCTATTTGTGAACCCCGGCATGCGGGGGTAGGTAACGGACGCGGTCGTTTTTTTTAACTTTTTGTTTTGAGAGCCGGTAGGACTTTTTGTTTTATTTCTAGTCCTACCTAAGCCTTAAGGAGGAGGGAGTGTGGGAACCCTGGGGTTCCCACACTCCCCCCTCTATCCCTATCAAGGCCTAGCTTCAAGCAGGCCGTGGGAACGTCGTCCCCAATGGCGTCGGCCTCCCGGATACAAGGAACCACGAGGCCGAATTCCCCGAAGGGGCCGGTTCTCTCTTGCCCATTTGGGTGAATGCGCCATCGGCACACCCTTGGGAGTGATTATGGACGCGTCCCGTTTTTGAGTGACCTTCTACCGGCCTCCCCGGACGCGTCTATTTCCCGCAGGCTACATAAGCCGGCCACCACCCGTGTCCGGGGCTCTTGCTTAGGGGGGGCTACGCTCGACGGAGCACTCATCGTTGTTTTACTGCTCCCCCTTTTCCGTGATTCTGCCAGTGACGGCAGCGCGGACTCCCCTCCTGGTGATCCTGTCCATTAGGGCAGCGCCAACCTTATTTCTCTTTTGTTCCGCCTACGGGCGCAAGCGTGTGGCGTAAGGCCAATAAATATGCAGAATCTGCGAGCAATCAATCACCAAAAACGGTGGATACTCGGAAGGACAGTTCACAAGAACCATTGGTACAACGCACACCCCGAGCTGTTAGGAAGAAGCCGTTACCGCGACACCTCAGTGACTTTGCAGTGTCATAGTTAAGACTCTCTTCTTTCCCTCAAAGAAAAAGCATGTTACAATATGTTAGGGTTTCGTTTTGACTTTGATTTCTGAGCGCTATTATCATCATCGGTCAATAAAACATGGCGGTCCAGTACATATGCTGCCTCGTGGGTCTCCTATAAAAAGACACACAAAACATACCTAACTAGCTTAGAGTGTTATATTTGCTGTAGGGTGAAGACTTGGGCGGGTTGGTTTTGCATACTGACGATTAAAGACAGAGCGAGCAAGACGAAGGACAAGAGGTTATGCAGAGAGACGAAGCGCTGACTCTCATCTGATTTTTATTGGAAAGCAAAACATAAAAATCGCCGCGAATAAATGGGGCGGCGACTCTTATCACCTTGTCACGCATTAAAGGGGGGGGGGGGGGGTGCAATGATTTCCGGTCTTCGGTCAAAGATTTGTAGAAGTTGTCCTCTGACACTTCTGAAGTAAAGAACAGAAAACCGATTTCACCTGCGTGTCCTAGTTGCTGCGTAAAAAAATATAAATATTGGCATTTCGGGCACCCCTCAACTCACTCCCAGTCTTCAGGGTCACACCTGGTCGCACTCCCAGTGACGTGATTCGGAGTGCCGTGTAGGTTCCCGTGTGCTCTCTCGGAAGACGCTTCCTCTTTCTCTCTCTGCTGACATTAGCGGGCGTTATGCTGCAGCTTAGAGCCGAGCGAGGTCACGTAATCTTTTCGCCGTAGTTCCTTCGGCTGCCACTTGGGGCTGCAGGTGGGCGAAAAAGCTCGACTTTTGCTTTGCGATTGTGCAGCGGAATCGCGACATTTTTAATGAAGGAGGTGTTTTCTCTATCCTCCGGGACACGATAAACAACGTAAAAATGACAAGATGCAAATTCTTTTAACCATAAAATCGTTGCACCGCCCCTTTAAGTCTGTCATGCACGTGCCCCCAGGAGCGCCAGTTTTTTCTATCAAACAGCGATTGTGGGCGCAGTTACACATGTCATTTCCACATCGAAATTTGTTGAACGCCTCGGTCACCTCCCTCGTTGTTTGCTGCCTATACCCTTCCAGGATGACTGTCTTCTAACCTAGGTTCACAGCTTCATCTATCCCAATGGATGGCGGGATTGCCCGAGGGCGATGACCTCATCGAGAGCGCGTGTTCTTTTAGCCTGTCATTTATACATTGGCCCGTCTGGCCGATGTACACTCTATTACATGAAAGGGGTATCTGATAAATCACACACCTTACACTGAGCACAGAAGTTTTGCGGGAGCGCGCCAGGAAGAATCTGGTAAGGAAAATGGACACTTTGAGGTAAGGACACGGGGACGTCTGTGGTGCTGGGTGACGTCGATCCACCGCCACCAACGGAAGTTCTGAATGTGCTTGAAAAGTAACCCAAGTTCGCCAACTATGCGGTGCTCAAACGTCCAGAATTGGTATTCCTGGTTAGGAGTGTAGGAAATAAGCGGACGAGGGTGACAGGGAAAGGTTCATTTTGGAGGAAGTGGACGCATTGCCCCAGGGGTTAGGCAAACGAACGTGAAGGCATAGCACTGATAAAGTGGTCTCATTCCGCTTGAAACGATGTCTTAGCTTATTTGTAACTGATAATGAGAATTGTTTGGTTAGTTCCAGAAGATATATTTTGGTAGAAGGTGGGGAACGCGATTGGAAATAATTTAAGGTGTTCGACAAGGTTTCCTTGAGAGAGGTCAAACAACGGGTAATCCAATTGTGCGAAGCAATGGGTCTATAGTTCGTTGCAACCTAAGAACGAAGGGCGAGGGTAAGACGGGCCGGGGAGGAGGAAGCAGACGGAATGCTAAAGAGAGAAGGAGGTTTCCCCCTCTCTTCTCCAGCGTTCCGTCTGCTTCCTCCTCCCCGGCCCGTCTTACCCTCGCCCTTCGTTCTTAGGTTGCAACGGACTATAGATGGGTTTAAGACTCTAGTACAAAAAGAAAAAGGTTTGCACCTTAACGTTATCTTCTCGGACTCACAAGGATTCCATGCCGTTTTGGGCGATTGTTTCTCAAAAAGGGTCATGGCAGATTGACACAACATCCTTTCTTCAGCGACACCTAAAAGTTTTGAAGTGGCACGACCCGTTTAGAGTGGATAGTTCGGAATGTGTTGTAGAATGGTGAAAGAGAACAACCAAACGTTCTGTCACGTGGTATCCTTCGATGTTGAAAATCTGTACTATTTGTTACCACACGAAGGAAAGTTAGGCGCTGTTAAGCAAGCCATTGAATTGCATGGGGGGTGTCGCTTTTGAAAACTCCTGCGGGGTTAGCGTGGAGAGCTTTCTTAAAGTACTGTGCTTTTCTTTGGGATCCACTTTCATTTTCATTGTTTTTAAGCAAGATCAACTTTTACAGACGAAAGGAATATGCATCGGCTCGGGTATTGAGCCTGTACTGAGTGACATCTACCTGTCACGCTGTCATCGAGAGATAGCAAGGGGTCTTGAGGGAGTAGCAACAAGAGTCCTTCGTTACGTAGATGATTACCTGGTGGTGTGTTCCTACATAGTTCCGACAGGCAGGGAGGCGAAGTCATAAATGAACTTTAGGGGTATTCAGGCAATGATCTTTTTTCTTTTTTTTTTGGGGGGGGGGGGGGGGGGTAAAATATAAGAAAAAGAACAGATAGGCGGGTGTCTACAGTCCTAGACTTAAAGCTCACTTTTCCACACGACCAGTTTTGCTATTCTTGCAGTCCCAGTAGTAAGACTGGAGTGCTGCCGTTCTAATTTAGTCATTTGAAGGTGGTGAAGAAGGGCATCGCCGTAACCTGCCTGAAAACGGCCCTAGTTAAATTATGTCCCCATGAAATGAGGCGTAGTTTTTCAATCCAATTAGATAGTCTAACTGAGAAGGGGGGGGGGGGGGGGGGGTATCCGCACGGCTTTGTCGTGGAAGCGGCAGAGAGCCTAATTAAAACACTGAAACATGCGGACAGGTTCCGTAGTAAAAACCTGAAGGCCAGTGGTTCTACCGTACAAACACAAGGTGATTTATAGGTTAAAGAATATAGAGCAGAGACATAACTTCCCGGTGGTGTTTTCAGCACAATCGAAGTTGGGAAGTTTATGCGCGAAAGTAGATCCAGGTAAACAAAGGGGTCATGCATGTACGAAGAAACACAGTAGACAGTTTGTTCAGTGTAGGATGGATGTAATTGATCAGATACCGCTTTCAAGTAATAGAGTGTACATTGGCCAGACATGCCGATGTATAAATGACCGGCTAAGAGAACGCGGCCTCTTGATGAGGTCATGGAATCGGATAACCTCGCCATCCACTGTGATAGATGTGGTTGTGAACCGATGTTAGAAGACGCAGTCATCCTAAAGGGGGGGGGGGGGGGGGGTATAGACAGCTAACAACGAGGGAGATTGCCGAGGCATACAACATATCTCGTTATGAAAATGATGCGTGTGTAAATTCGCCCTCAATCACTCTGTTCGATAAAGAACTGGTGTCCCTGGCAGCACGTGCATTATAGACTGAGTGCATATGACAAGGGGATAAGGATTGCGTCCTATTTATTCACGGTGATTTTTATGTGTTGCTTTTCAATAAAAATCAGTTGAGAGTCAGCGCTCTGTCTGTCTACGTCTCCTTTTGTCTTTCGTCTAGTTCTCGCTGTTTTTAATCGTTAATGTGTTATATTTGTGTTTGCTGTACTTTTTGTTTTATTGCCATCCATTTGTCTAATGCCTCACGGGCCCTCAAGAAGCATAAATGATGATAACAGCGGTGATATTGATTGTTTTCAAAATTATCCAGAGATTGCCTTTCAGTTTCTGTTTTAAACGCTCACACGTTCGTCCGCCCCATAGTCTCTAGTAAAATCCTCTAGCAACAGGTTGAAGGCGGGTGTCCCCGAGAGGCACCTGCGTCAGTAGGTGTTTGGTGAATGGCGTCACTACGGACCCCGAGCCATGTTGGTACGCCCGCCCACGTCTGTCTGTACGTGGCTTTCCCGTGCCTGGAAAAAATGGCATCGTGGTGGTTGAGCCGAGCCCAGGGTAGGTTTGGACCCTTCCGGACCCCCCCGGGTGAGGCAATATACCACTTTGGCCCCTGTTTCTCATAGACGGGTGTCCTGGTAAGGCCCGGCCAGGATGATTCCGTCAGTCGCCTCCACTTCTTCTATCCTCTCCCTTCTTTTACTCCCACCTTTACTTCTGCTCTTCCTCTCGCATTTCTCTTCATTTCCTTTTCACCTTCTTGGCTACAAGGGCCAACCTTGAGTGGAGAAGGACACTAGTCTAGGCCCATCCTTGGGTATAACATGTGGGTCGGTGCTACTGGAGTAACGTGCACAGCAAAGTTATTTTTGTTATGTACCGTTAACTTTTCCTACGTTAGGCTGCATGGTGGGTGGCACACCGCAGATGTCGAATATCTTAATTTTTTTATCGGTTACAAAGCAAAACTTTCTTCTGATCGAACTCTGAGAAGAGGTCGCACCGAAGACACAATTCCTTTGAAGACTAATGTCAATGCTCAAGCCTTCCAAGAGTTCTTAGTAATGCAGGGCAAATACGAACTATCACTTACAAAGCTCTCCCCGTTTCCTTTTGTAAAAACCCTAAAATCATTTCCTGGAAATCTTACAAAGCAAAGAAGCTCCACTCTAGAGACCTCCTTGTCGGGGTAGAAACAGAGCAACAAAGTATAGCCCTCCTTGAATTACAAGAGTAGCTGACCACAAAGTCACACTAACCCCACACCGATCTCTCAACACCATTCGGGGCGTGATCTCTGAAGATGATATGTTGGAAAGCATAAAGAATAAGATCCTTGAAGGGCTCAGCGACCACGGTGTGCTTGCAGTGAATCGTATTACCTTACGTCAAGATGATCAAGAGAAGCCTTCGAAGCACCTTGTGCTTACATTTAACTCCACGACCCTTCCCCAGGCTGTCAAGGCGGGATATCTCAACTGCAAGTTTCGACCGCTTATCCCGAATCCGAGAGGCGGCTTTGGCGGCCAGCGTTTCAGACATAAGGCAGCCACTTGTAGGGGACGGACAACCTGCGTAAAATGTTCAAGCAACGATCACCCTACTGACAACTGTGCAATCGCGATTTATCCAAATTTGTGAACTGTACAGGTGCTCACCCTGCGTATTCCGGCGAATGCCAAAAGTTACAAAAAATACATTAAAAAAATTCTGACTTACTTTGAAGCCCGAAAACGCCTCTCGTTCCTGTAGAGAGGTTCCTACGCCGCTGCGGACAGCAACGGGGCGGCACCGACAACGGCTTCCATGGGGACACAGGCCTGCCTTTTAGGCCTTTCTGCCCCACGCAAACCCCAAGCCCCCAAAGTCTCACTTGGTGTCCCTCAAGAACAGAGGGATATAACACAGACCGCACCCTCACAGGTGACGACCCCGCGCTGACTGCCCCCTCGTCCTCGTGAGCAAACTGTGACGACAGAGTCGCAGTGCCTTGAGGAGCGCCCTTCAAGGCACGGCTGAGGCAATAAACTGTAAACATCCATTGCCTCACGGGTGAGGCAATGAATGGAGGCAGCAGTCCGCCGGAGCCTCCTCCTGCTTCAAAAGGTGGTTAAATCTCAACAAAAATTAACCCCCCCCCCCAAAAAAAAAAAAAAAAAAAAAAAGAAAAGACTAAAGCGACAGGTTTAGAAACTGTCACATAGCAAGTGCTTATTCATGGATGCAGTTTCAACTCTCCCAAGAATGTTTCTTGACACTCCACATCACATAATCGATGTACTTTGTCGCTCATCTGCATTACCCCACTCACTCCTAGGGATCAGTTGAGACGAAGGAACAAAGGCGAGTCCCTCGCCAGTGGCGTCGGCCTGAAGTCTCGACCTCCTTGGAGGTCAAAGGAGGCAGCTCCACAAAGATCAGCCAGAGAACTCTTGGCGACTCCCTCGCTTGGGGCACCATTTCTTTCGTAGGTTTGGTCGGAATTGTTTTTCTGCAGAGTCAATCCACACCCATTCATGCCCTCTCATCTTTTATGAAATCTTTTTTGGTGTTTTCTTAGCACCCAACTTGTTAGTAGTGCATCACAGCTTTAGCTGCCCTGCGCTACGGCTTCGAACTCGATCTTCTGAGTTTAAAACTTGTTACCGACAATGAGCCTCATTCAATGAAACTGCCGAGGTCTCCTGCATAACTATGACGATGTTTGCTCCCTATTGGAGGAATATCGGCCACTGGCAGTGTGCCTCCAGGAGACTTACCTGAAAGAGAGTCAGTCGAATGTCTTTAGAGACTTCGATTTTTCCCGCGAGAATAGATATCACTTGTCTCACTTTTAAGGCGTGGTCGCCATAGTAGTGCAGAAATACGCTGCGTGTGTTGAGGTTCCTTTGCACACCGCCTTGAAAGCAGTGGCTGTTCGCATTCTGTCGGACCGCCTTACAACCCCTTGTTCACTCTGCATTCTTCCAAGCTTTCAGTTTAAGCGGTGAAACACGTGTCTCACTCACGGCTCAACTACCCGATTCATTCCTTATTCTTGGTGATTTTGATGCACGCAACCCTTCGTGGGGCAGTGCTAGACCCGTATACGTGGAGCAATTGTCGAACGGTTTATTCTGTCTACAAATTTGTGTCTGAAATAATGAAATGAAACCTTCATATTTTAGTGCACCCACAAACTCGTTTATATCATTTGACCTCTATATAAGCGAACCTATTTTATTTCCACTGTTTTCATGGCAAGCTACAGCTAATCCTTTAAACAGTGACTACATGTCGATTGTATTAAGACGGAATAACCCAGGTGTGACCCTGCACACCCGAACACCCCGCTGGAAATTTGACAAGGCAAGCTGGTCGAAATTCGGCCTATTCCCACTGCTCGCATGCACATTACTTGACAAGCTTGCAATTGATGAAGTGATCGAACACCTAACGAACTACATCCTTCAGGCAACCATAATGGCAATCCGCACTATCATTGGGACAACTCCCAGGCCATCCCAAGCCTTGGTGGAATCAAAAATGCTCGGAATCACGAAAAACAAAACACAAAAAAGGCATTTAGCATATTTCGACGATATCCGACATAAAAAAAAAAAATCTTACTTCAAAGGCTGACGTAAAACCTCGGTTTTCTACAAGGGGGATTAATACCTTAGAGCTCCCCCTCTCCTAGGCTGCAAGGGGTGTCAAGTGACAACATACATTAAAGAAGGAGGTGGGAAAAAGTGGAAAGCGCGAAGTGTACGTTGGTCTTTAAGCATGATAAAGGCCCGTGCACGGTACATTCACCGGCAATCGAAAATAACAAGGGTGTGCGACATTAATAAATAGCCACACATCCCCGAAAGAGGTTTGGGATCGAATTAACAAACTCAATGGATCCTGTCGTGCTTTCACCACCCCCTGCTATCCTGCAAAATAACCTGCCCCGAAAGTCTAGAGCAGAGGTCGGCAATCCACGGCCCGCGGGCCACTTGCGGCCCCCGGCACGACCCCAGAAAAAGACCCCCCCTTGCAGCTTCCGCACAGACCCAAGAATCACAAGGAACTTAGGACCACAAATGGGGTTAGACAGGAACAAGGAGCGTTTCTAATTGGCATTGTGCTGCATCCCCCTGCTTGGGCAGAGAACGTCGTCACCTACTCTTTGCTTTTTTTTTCTTTATGCCCCCCCTCGTCTTCGGGACTTGCCGTCCTGCCCCCTCCGTGTCGGCTTTGTAAAGACTCGGCCCGTCGCTGCAAACGGTTGCCGACCCCTGGTCTAGAGGAACAAGCTGATATTCTCGTGGTTTTGTTTTCAAGTTCCATTCATTCACCATCAATTCTACGGCTAAAACAGCAGAAAGAAGCCATGACCATAAAGGCACCTGGTGGTGTACCGGAACCGTATAATAGATCCTTCACACTTATTGAACTTCAGATGGTCCTTCATAGTGTCAAACCCTCGGCAGCTGGACCCGGCGGTATCCACTACTTCATGCTGAATCATCTGCACCCATCTACACTCGATCTGGTTTTATACCTCTTCAACGGAATATGGGAGGAGTGACGTTTTCGATCAGCATGGAGAGCAGCTACAATCATCCTTCTGCTTAAACCAAGAAAGAGCTCAGATACTGGTACTAGTTACAGGCCAATAGCTTTGACAAGCTGTTTTTGTAAAACCCTCGAAAAAACTATTAATAGACGATTGATGAAGCACTTGAAAAAATAACGCACTCTGAATAAATACCAGTGCGGTTTTCGCGGGCGCGCTCGACACGGGATCAATAGATTCGATTGAAGAACACTGTCTGAGAGGCTTTTGTCAATAGAGTGTACTGCCTCTCGGTGTTTTTCGATCATGAGGAAGCATGCGATTCTGCTTGGCGGTATAGAATTTTGAGTGTCTTGATTGACATTGGTATCCAGGGCAGCTTGTTCCATGCCAATGAGAGCTATTTGGGTAGACACACCTTCCGGGTAAGGCTGAGGTCTGCACACTCACGATGGTTTGTACAGGAAAACGGTGTTCCACAGGGCGGCGTCCTAAGTCTTACTCTGTTTCTAACAGGGTCGTGAAAATAAATCCGGAAAATACACCATATTCAGGTAAGCACACCGAGGGAAAGATAAAATGAATATCGACCGTTTTCTGTGTTTTGCTCGGTCTGCCGTACCGTTTCCTGTCGGACAGATTAACTGAACGTCTTGGCAATGCTGAAAACTTGGATCTTCTTGTATACCCACACCATGCAATGACTTGCTCAGACGACTTTCTGGCGCGAAGCGATTCAACTGTTGCTGCCCTCCGGTCGTACTCCCTGCTCGTTTTGGAGCAAGTCGCGTGTTATTTGTCATGAGATGGTTCGCTGTCGAGTCACTGTTAAGCATCCCTTTTCATTGCGGAACAAGACCGCGGCTGTCAAGGCTAGCTTTCAGACGAACCCACATGTTGCTCAGATTTTGGGAACAGTGGCACCATGTGAGCATAGTCTGCTTTTTGCAGACTTGTCACTCACTGGGTACTCTAAAGAAAATACCCCACCAGAAGTCTTAAAACAGGGATTCTTTCAGCTACAAGATACATGTTGTTACAAGAAAATAAATTATTAGTTTTCTGGTGGTCCACAAGAAGGCGACGTGGCCGCGAACAGGTTTCCTGTGTCCTGAGAGAGGGGGCTCGCTCCACTGACCTTGGAGGAAGTGAGCGTCCCTTCTCGCGACCCAGGGAGCTTGGTTATAAAGAGGGGAGGCCGAGGGACGATGAGTAGAGCGATGGACTGAGAGCTCAACGGGGAACTCGGTATGTTAAGGCCTGTTCAAACAGGATACTACAAAACTCACAACTCCGGCAAATCGTGCGGCGCTCCGCTTCCGGCCGTCGGGGGGAAACTTCCCCCCGTTCAGTTTGCCGGAGGGAAACTTCCCCCCGTCAAATCTCCTCCTCGCTTCCTCCACGGCGGCCTTGCTCTGCTCATCACGTGGGTCCGGTGAGCCACTCACACGCTCTGTTGGCTCTCGGTCAATCGCTCAAGGCCTCCGCCGTTTTTCAAGTCCCAAAAACGGGAAAGGGAACGACACGAAGGTGAGGAGGCGAAGGCCTTTCGCGCGATGCGAACGCGGACCAGGAAAAGCAGAACGAAGGACGCGCAGTTGCTCCCGATTTCTTTAGAAGGATGGACGCAATTGCTACCTACTGGTGGGATGTCGCAAATAACGGACTCTGATGACTCGACGGATCAAGCCACCAGGTCCCCGAAGAAGCGGAGTCCTCAAAAGAAGCACAAACGGAACAAGAAAAGTCCAAGGAAGCCGACAACCCAGCAACTGACGGAGCTCGTCAACACTTGTTTCAACACGTCAGCGAAGGTTTTCAACCTCATCCAACGAGTCAAGAGGTACCCGTGGCTCTACAACAAGCACAGCGGCAACTACAAGACGAACACGATGCGCAACAACGCTTTGACCTCGATTGCCAAGGAGATAGGTCTGGACCCGGCGTATGGCGGTAAGTGAAGAAACACCTCACACTCCATCTACAACTGCCGGAAATGTACGCTTGTTTGGTTTTTGTACTAGCCTGTGAAATACCTGCCATGTTATGTCATTTCGTTGGGGAACTTGACAGACGGGTATCTTATGATTAAGTGCGAGGGAAGCCAAAGCTACGAGACCGAGCACGTTGCTCGGCGGGCACGCGGAAACCCCGGAGCTTGGTCTTGTGGCTCCTGGTTTGACCTTCAGGAGTACGGATATCGAGATCATTCTTTTTCTAATTTGTCGCACGGAGGCTGCAGAATATCACTTTCAAAGTGCCGTTGAAGCCCCTTTCCCCGGAACGTTACGCCATAAAATTAGTTTTCGGAATCTACGCTCTCGCGCATCTTCAGCGCTTATCAAAGCTGTCCACGCGCACTTTTGCTATTTTCAAAAAAGGTCAGAAAAAGACTTCACGATTGGTGTCAGGTGCGGGAGAATATATCTGGCAAGACGAGGGACACGCGTTTGGCGGCCAAAAGAGAATTTTCGTGACGTAACGACTGGTCATAGGTTTTTCGTGTCTGCTCGCGTTTAATTACATCTTCGGTGAAAGCGAACGCGATATTTAAATTCGCGGGATAAGAATACTCTAGGACTCATCTCTAATTTTTTTTCCTTTCCAAGAACCTCTTTAGCTTCTTTTTATTGTAAAATCGAGGTATGGAAGTTATAATTGCTTGTCTAAGGAACTAGTATCAAAATGTTCTACCATAATAATTTTATTTTTTTCATGACTGTAAATGAATCCATTTCATTATAAAAATGTCGCGAAACTTTTATCACTGCGAATACATATCCTACCGTAACCGGCGCGAAAGTTACAACCTGTTGACAGCATTGAGAACAGAGACCTTGGTCGAGTTTCTCCCAAGGTTGCTTTGGATTACCTCACTACTTTAAGTACCTACAAGGATGCATCTTTCCTTTCCACCTGCGAAAAAAGAAAAAAAAAACTTTTTTTTTAAGTAAAGGGAACTTGATTTTTTCCAGGCAGGGTGTATGACAGTCCTTGACAGGAGTTCAAAGCTCATCCCTTTGCACTTTAGCAGAGCAAATGCTGGAGAGGACCCACCCTCATCTCCAGCTTTTGCTCTGCTGAAATGGAAAGGGACAGGAGATTCCCCTCAACTCTTCAACTGTCACTTACTATATATTACATGCATTGCCCATTTTCTTCTAGTGAATGCTTAAAGGGACAATGAAGGCAATTTCGGGTATTTTTTTGACGATTGAACTGGGTTCCAGGCCCGTCTCAGGCCACGTTGCCCAAATTTCAGCCGAAACCGGCGCTTGTGTGCCGCGCAAATCAATGAAACAGTCGCGGTAATAATCGTATCGGGATCGACTGGGGCGACGCCCCGAGAGTGGCGGGAGAAGCCAGGAGAAGCGGAGCTCACGTGACCGATGCGGGGCCAAGAAGCGCGACGTCACAAAAGACGCGTGAGCGATTGGTCGGAACGAGTGACGTGCCCTCGGTCACGTTTTGGTTCACAGTTTTTAGGAATACTGTTCTAATTTCCGCTTGAATAACCATGAAAAGTATAAATCGGACCGGAGAAGATTACTAAACCGTAAATGAAACAGCATACTTATTTTTTTTTTTTTTTCATTCCTACGCTGGACGCGAAACGGGCAACGAGCAACTATGGGCAAACGAAAAAAGTAATAAAGAACGCAGCGCGGAGCACGCTGGAGACGTCGATGTCGTGTTTACTTTGGGAACACGGTACTCGAAGGATTCTGCAAAGTGGTAGTCATGCCAAATTTGTGCGCCGTAGATGGCTGTTCAAACGGTCAACTAAAGACCAGTAATCGTTCTTGCTCTTTGACGACGAAATGAGTGGACGTCCGACTCTGGTGAAAGCAAAAATGGTGCTGTTTATTTTCTCCTTCTTGGGGAGCGTCCCCCGCGGAGGAACCGGTTCCAGGGTCGCTGCCGCTTCCCCCTCGGCATTTCCTTCGCGTCCCTGTCGGACAGGGACAGGGCCTGTCCTTCGGCAACGCGCCGCTCTCGTCTCGCCCGTGCGAATGTTGCTCACAGCTTTGCTGCTCGGAGCCAGCGGGCCGCTCGTTGCCGGCTGGGCGGTCACCGTCGGCCTCGGGTGATAGCGAAGAACGCCACACACGTACTCCCGTTCCGTTGGTGTTAGGTCACTGAACGGAAGCCCGAACAGAACTCGCTCGCGAGAGTGGCATTGTCGTCCATGTTGACAGATCCGACGAAACAGTCGCGCTACCGCGGTGCTATAACACACCGCGGTAACCAGTCTCGATCTCCTAAATGCTACCGATACCGACTATTCACTTATGACGTCACTTTCTACGTCACCTCCGTTTTCGGAGGCCCAGAAATGAAAATGGAGATAGTTCAGTTTCGGTTTCTTCAGTTCTTTTGTAGGCACAGAAATATGCGTCACAAATGTCTATGAAAAATTGGGCAGTATGCCAGGTTCCCTAGAAGCCTAAAAAGACCATTTAAAAAAATTAAATGAAATCGCCTTCATTGTCCCTTTAATAGCAAAACCTGCATCTGACAGAATTGAACTATACTTCTCCTACATTGTCTTTCAAACGCCATTGTCCATGGTTCAGTAAAGCTATAGATGGTAATCACTGATGCCATATTTGAGGGCAATGCTTGAAGCGAGCTCACAATAATACACACCTTGCACTGATGTCACTTGGTCAGAGTAGAGCCACTAAATAAGCTACACTTCAGAATGGCAACACTTCAGCTATCTTGGTGCTTAAAATCATGGTTGCCAGTTATCTGAAGGTGGATCTGGAATTGCAGGAAACGCCTTTCCGCCCTCCAGAAATGCTAAAACAGTTTATGACAGAGCAAAAAAATATCACCTGAGCTTCCTAACACCGTATCTAAAGCTGAGGAAGTTGCATTTTCGAATTTTGACGACTGACTCGCGTCTGCTCTGCACACTAAGCACCAAGATGGCGGCGCCCACTAGCAGATCGGGGAACGGAGTGCCCATACTCTAAGTGTAGCTCATTTAGTGGCTCTAGGTCGGACGTAATGGGGAAACTGTGCGCGAGAGGGTAGCTTCCGCTGCATTATTGAGGCACTTCTGGCCACTAGAAAGAGGGCCGGACTGAGGTCATGTACAAGCCATGTGTATAGGCTGCTTAGCACGGCACTCTTGATGGTGAAGAATGCACATTGCGAAAGCACTGTGGAAGCTCGCCGTCAGCATGCACTCAGCAGTCGAGCACACAACTACGGCCAATAATGAACACCTCCCTATACATTTATACATTGACCCATGCAATCTTTCGGTTCACAATTTATAACTTGTAGCATTTACGACGGTACCCATTTTTGCTTCAGCACGCGTCTGCAAGAAGAAGTGGACGAACCTGAAAGAAGTGGACGAACCTGAGGGAACATGCCAAAGTGAAAAAGACCAGGCGAAGCGGCTGCGGGGCACAGGACGTCTTCACGTCCAAGTGGCAGAACTTTGATGTCTGCCGTTTCTTGGATGGCAAGACCATCGTTTCACGCCGGTACGCTATTCGTAATCCTACTGAGTCACAGCACTCAATGTAGTCATTTCTATCCTTCGTTACAATTACTTACACTCAGGAACGAATGTGCACCAGCACCGCACGATACAAGTCAGTGCAGCAGCCAGCCACAAGGTAATGACGTATTGGCCGAGCTTTCATGGGGGATATAAATTAATTGCACGCCCAGATTGTTCCTAAAAGTTGTGTTGGTCTTTTGGTATAGCTAACATGCCTTCTCTCTTTTCATCAACAAATTAGAAATTTTCCAAGAAATGATTGAAGAACCCTCAATGTCACGAGAGCCACAGGAATGCAGCCGTGACCAGGAAGCCTCCAGAGACATGACTGAGGTAGATAAGTGCATTCCACTTTTCTTTTTTCTCTTCTATTGTTAATGGTACACTGTTTGTAGGGATTGGTGTTTTTAGTTCAAGCAGCAAGAAGTCTGCCCTGCAATATAACCCCTCCTTGTCTTTTGTGAATGAACTCTGCCACTGCCTGTCTATGTTGGGCGGCTGGGAAAAGCTTTCAGGAGATGACTCTCAGTCCAAATCGTGGAATGCGGAGATAGTTCACCAGTCTTTTGACAGACATGTTGAAAAGCTAATTAACAAATTTCTAAACCAGGTCAATCATATTTATTCATAGTTAGCACCATATCACCTCGCATTCGGAACGTCCTATTGTCCCCTCTTGTATTACAAACTGTCTTGAAACTTGCGACTCCTCGACACCCCTTGGTCTGGAATAACCGGGGCACAAACATAAAGGGCCAAACACGTGCGCGTCCAAACTGTCCGATTTCGCGTGCGAACCGCCGGAACGACCTTCGAGGGCGAGGGTTTTCGTAGCCTCCGGTGCGACGAAAACCCTCGCCCTCGAATGTCGTTCCGGCGGTTCGCACGCGAAATCGGACAGTTTGGACGCGCATGTGTTTGGCCCTTAAGGGTTAATTATCATATTTTCAACGTGCGCTTCTTGATCTCACAGAAGGACAAAAGAAGTAATTTCTTTGGTACACATTTTATTTTTTTGTGGGAGAAATAATAGTTATCACTTTCTAGTTGCTAAATGTGAGTTCTGTTTGATTCGAGAAAAAAAAAAACAATCTGGAACATATGTTGCAAGGGTATGCTCCAGCCAGTAGCTGGTGCATGTCCAACCCTGTTCGGGCATGGGCCTCATCTCCAACTAGAAGAAAGGGCATTCTGTCAGCATGACGAGGGAGTGCTTTTCGACAAGGGAGCTGGAGAGTCCCCGACATCATTTTCTGGCCGAATGGGCACTCTCTTAACACGCCACTGTCGTTCCAGCTGCCATATTCACCAATGTCGACCATCACGAATTTGTAGCTTCCGTCAACCACTGCCAATAGGATGATACTGTGTGTGTGTGTTTTTTTTTTTGTAGTTAAAGGTCGCTGATCCACGTCCCTCCACTGCAATGTGTTTCCCGTCGATTGCACCCACACAGTTTGGGAAGTTCCAGTGCTCACTAAAACCTTGCGCAATTTTTTCCCACATCTCTTCAGTTGGGACAGGCATGTACAGAGACTCTAGTACTTTCCGCAGCGCCGCACTTGTTTCCCGCACATTTTGGCTTGCAAATGAAGTACTGTGGCAGTAGCTCATTGCCACCGACTTTTGGGACGAGCCATGGACCAGGTACCTAAAGCATGAAAAGGCAGTGCAAAAATACTGAGTACTGATCTACATGGCCAGTTATGACAATCATGTTTGAAAAACTTCACAGTGAATGGCTATCCCAAAAGTTTTAGCAAACTTTGTGTACCTTCAGGGAAGTTGTATAGATAAGAATACATGTTCTTAGGCTGATTGCATCGTAGCATCTGGGGGAGAGGCTACTGTGCTATCCTTTCTAACCTCGGACGCGTAATGAACAAGGTTTAACGAAAATGTATATTGAGGTGAAAGGTGCTACAATACACCCTCTTCAAAAGTGTACGCCATCTTGTAGCTTTTGCGGCAATTACTTGAGTCCACCATTCCTTGATCACATACTTCGTGCTTTTGGCGTGAACTTGACTCGGCTTGCATCGAAGAGAAGTGCTGCATCAGCGATTGGCGAGGACTCGGATCCAATCATGGGCTTTGCGCTCAAGAAATGGCGACCACTAACATTGCTTGATAGGAATTTGAAAAGGGTCTATTTTGGTTAACAAAAAAAGGCAATCTGGATGCTGGGCACTGTTACAGTTTTGGGCTATAAGGTATACCATTTAGGATTCTTATGGTGCAAAGATTTCATTTTTCTAGAACATTGGAAGCCATATCACACATATTTTAAATATGCTCCCACGGTATAAAAAAACGCCCATCTGTGTATTTTGATGCATTTAAGTAAGGAGATTATTCTTCCATTTCGAGGTTTGCCATCTTGGAAATACAACCAAATTGAATTTGGATAATTGTCAACTTTCTGGTACTTGGTAGTAGAGCTATCACAAAATCAAAGAGATTCAAGCGGCATAGTGCAGCGCAAAGCAGCTTGGTAACCCATTGTCCACGGTTTCAGTTTTGTTTGCCAACCTCAATTCAGGAACAACAAAATGGAGTGCATGCAGTTTCTAATATGCGACTCTCCCTTGTCTTTGCAGGTGCAGTGACACTATGGCTTGTCGTCGAACAGAGCTGTTTATGTTTTTCTGCTCAATGTACCTGCATAAATTGGTGGTGTAGCCTTGCCAACAATTAAGACGAAGAAACAGTCACGTCTCCGGGTGGAACCAGAACTCTCGCTAGCCGTTTATGAAAATGCGCCTTGACTTGAAGGAGAGGTTGCGTGCAATACTGACTATACATTTTTTTTCTTTGCGCAGAGAAAGCATGCTTTAGTACAAATTGGCCTTTCTTGGGCTATTAATAAAGTATCACGAGACTGGACTGCACTCAATATTAAGTATAATTTGTCTGCTGACGGGGGGTTTGTCAGAAGCGGACTTAGCATTCTGCTGGCCCCCACCCCCCACTACCCATGATCAGTGGCCATGGGGAGCAGTAGGGGGGGAAATAGCCAAGTTTGTACTTTTTTTCAAAATAGCTAGATTTGAAGCTAGAATCCTAAAAATAGCTAAAGTCAAAGCCTAATATTAAAAAAAAAAAAATTGGGAGCGGTTACAATTTGTCCGACCACAAAATTCTGCTGCCCCTAGGCAGCTGCCTACTCTGCCTATTGGTAAGTCTGCTCCTGGCGGTATGGCTTCAGGGGTCGCTGCACATCATTTAGATGTTAGCGGGGGGGGGGGGGGGGGGCAGTGGCCTGAAAAATAGGCGCTACTCTAGGCTGCAACGAAGGAACTGGACTCCACTCCTTGAGGTGTAGATGCCGGTGATACTAGTTACTTCGATGCTATACACTGCCGTCTCAAGATGTTGGCGACAATTTTAAATAAGCAACTGGCTCACCTTAGAAAGACAATCAGCCTTTCTGATGCAGAAATGGTGTTGCCAACGTTGGTGGTCTCCTTGGTCAGAAGCGGACCGACAAGATCAAGGAGACGCTGAAACCTAGAAATAAAAACTTGCTACAACTTTACATGTAGCTCACTTTAAAATGTCCAAAAACTTCATGCACATATACATGCACACATACAGGATGTTTTTACTAAGACTACGTAGAATTTCAGAAAAATGAACACTGAAAATAGAACATTGATTTCTTTGGAATAACGCTGTACACCATGGCAGAACAGATGTGGCATATTTTGAAGAATGACAAAAGATCTTTACTTACAATCGAAGCTGAAGCAAATATTCAAATGATAATTTCACAGACATTAGTCAATGAATGGTCCAATTGCCACTTTACACTCTGTCTCTGTGCAAGACGTCCGCTTCGGCAGATAATGTTATCCCAAAGCTGCTACCATCAGTGAAGAGTGCATTCGTACGAGGGTCTTAATCTATCAGTATGTTTATGGGAAACCCCTTCTGACGAATACATATTCAAGTCAGTCGGAGTAGTGAAAATTTGTAACCTTGGAAATGTTGACGAAATTAAGACCTCAGTAAATTAGCAAATTGTGAGGCCGTGGAAGTAGAGTACTTATACGCATTTATTCAGCTGTTGTAAGTATTGGTTTCATTCCCCCGTCTGGACGTATACCTTCCTGCTGTCAAGAGGCTGATGTGTTTTAACCAAAGAACTTTGATACACTAAATTGCAAAATCGTAATGTGAATACATTAACGAAAGTACCATGCCCACAGACACCACGAGAGGTAGTTCTTTTATTGACTACGGCCTAAAATAACCGCACTGCAATACCGGGAGCTCCCGAGAAAAGAAAACTGTTTTTTCTGCCGGGTTAATAAACTATGCATCGCAGAGAGATCAAACTCCGTGATAGGTGATGCTAGTGGTTGGGATAGAACGTGAAAGTTTGAAGACATGACGTTACCTGGATAAAAAGAAAATTGTGACAAACGGGATTTTTTTATGAGCCTATGTCTACCTAAATTTAATGTGGTCAAAACAAAAACTGATATTGTCGGCGCCTGTAGCTCTATTTGAGTAAAAAAAAAAAACTTGTCAAAATAAATGGGAAAAAAAAACTCTTTTCTAACTGAAAAGCGTTTTTCACTGATATAAATCCCAAAAGCGTCGACTACGTCAGTTCTTGTTTTGACGATGGACGTACAAAAAAATTTGTTCGTCTCAATTATCTTTTGATGCAGGTAACGTCATGTTCTCAAACTTCCGCGTTCTATTCCAACCGGTAGAATCACGTTATCACGGAATTTGATCTCTCTGCGACGCATAGTTTAGTTACACCAGGCCGAAAAACACGGTTCTCTACCGAAGCACAAGAACGAGCATGTTGCCCTGATGAAAGTGATTCAAAGAACGAGGGCGCGTGCTCGGCAGGCATGCTGAAAGCCCGGAGCTCGCTCTTACCGCCGAATTCAGAAACCTCACTCAAACTACACTCAAACTTAAGGGCCCCTCCACTTCCGCGAGGAAGGCGCGAGGGCCGGCGCTGGCCAATCGCGAGGACGGACCCGCCGTCGCGATTGGCCAGCGCCGGCCCTCGCGCCTTCCTCGCGGAAGTGGAGGGGCCCTTAAGTTTGAGTGTAGTTTGAGTGAGGTTTCTGAATTCGGCGGTTATTAACGGCGAGATGTTTCGGTGGCGCCCTCGTTTGGTTACCTTTCATGACGTCATTACCTTGTGAACAACAAGTTCGATGGTGTTTGTAACGGGCATGGTGGAAGCCTGAAATCATAGGGCTCTCAAAGCAACACTGCCAACACTGTCAAAATTGAAGTTCTCACATTCCTCTTATTTCCGTCAATGAAACATCCTTTGCTGACGTCATAGACAGCATTCGGCCAATTGTGGTGGGCCGACCACAGCGACGCTTTCGATCGCTCACATCGCCAATAGCTTCTATTACACTCGCACTTGGAATGAAGCGGGGCTTTAGGCAAAATTAGAAATTATAAAAAACAAAAGAAGTTTTACTTACCTGGCTTTGGTCATCCGGAAGGTGTCGAAGAAGTCCTGGCCACTGGGGTCTAGGAACATTTGCAGCACGAGGGTAGAGTACTCGCCAACCTGCTTCCTCGACCGTAGAAGCAAGCGGATGGCTCTCCGTTTTTTTTTTTTTTTTTTTTTTTCATTAGGCTCTTCAAGTAGAGCCTACTCGCAGCGGCAAAAGTAGTTAGTGCATCAGGGTCTATCTCTTCGGCATTTCGGATGTACTTAAGATGCAAAGATTCGCCAGGGCAGCTATGCGCTCAGAATACGGAACCGCATCGGACGCCATCACGACGAAAGTGAATCTCGACAAAAAAAGCAGATCCGAGGCGGGCGAAACGCACCCTTCGACGCAGGAATGTCCCAAATCCACCCGAAGCCGGACCTCCTTGGCCTTCGAGCCGAGGCCACGGCGGCACGCGAGGGCGTTGGCGAGGTCAGCCAGACGCAGGTGGCGTGTGACGTCAAATCTGACGAGCACCGATGTCAGAGAATAGTGGAGGAGGCGATGAGAGAAATCGTGATCTTTAAAATTTTCACGACTCCTGCAAAGCTTTTCACGACTCCGACAAATCGTAAAAATTGAAGCGTCCGCTTCAATTTTCACGATTTGTCGGAGTCGTGCGTTTTGTAGTGTCCTGTTTGGACAACCCTTAAGGCTGGCTGCCCGTCCACTACAACTCTGGAGATCCCTCACCCCTCGGTCTTCAAGCGGAGACGGCTGCGTTGTGTTAGCCTTGGGGCCGGCCACGCGGTTTGTCGAGTTGCCGAGCCAGGGCTGCGCCAGCAGACTATGGAAAATGTCATTCAGTCGTCTTGTGTCCTATCCGCGATCACACAAACTAATAGTCACGACAATATAAAGACAACACCAGCTTTTATACTGACGGCAAAAAAAAAAAAAACGACTCTTCTGTCGGCTGTTCTGCGATCGGATCATTACTTAAATGTGTGCGGATGATTAATTCCTGTGCATCTATCTTGACTGCCGAGTTGTATGGTTTAATAGTGGCCACATACCATATTATCAAAAAAAGGCATTAATAACCTGTAGTTTACACTGATTCACTAAGTGATCTGAGAACGCCCAGAACCCGAGATAGCAAAAAACCCTGTAATCACTCAGCTACAACATAATCTGGTTGCTGCGACTGTAGAAAAAAATTGCAGATAGTCTTTTTCTGGATGCCTAGTCACGTGGGTATACCTGGCAATGAAGCTGCTGATCGTGCTGCATCCACACGTGCTACAAGGAATGTCGATATTCGCGACATAGCCTACCAAGACCACAAAGCGACTATAAAGAAAAAAGCATCAGGTGTAAATGGCGAGAGGAATGTGCCCGCGAAACCAACAACGAATTCTATGTTGTGAGAGTGTCCGTCACAAGGACCGTTTTTTCGAGGTCGTCCTTTATCGGTTAAAAATTCGCCACACGCATTTGGCAGATAGGTATCTTTTTCGCTGTGAAGATACACCTGCATGCGAACACTGTTCAGAACCATTAACTGTTGAGCATATGCTTCTTGAGTGCTTCGCATATCACAGATACCGCTAATTCCACTTCGTCCAGTTTTACACAGCACGCATGCCTCTACACCTTGCTCTTCTGCATGGAGATGAACTTTTTATAAATCATACACATGCTTTTAAATTCCTAGAAAGCACTGGACTAATCAATCGTTCAAAAGACAAACCATAGAGACACCCATTAATTCAAATGACCGTTTTTGTTTGTTGCCATCATAGTTAATATGTGGCTGACATTTAGACTTGTGTTTTGCAAGCCAAATTACGACAGCTGTCATATTTTATTTTTTAGCATGTCGAGGTCAGAGGGCCCTTTTCGCTAGGATGGCCCGGTTCATTTGAATCTTTTGAAACCTAAATACGGGTACCTGATTTGGGTGCATCTTGAGAAAACCGACCGCACGCGGCATGAAACCGATGCCAAGAAACGACCAGTTTTCACACTGACTTGGACGGCAGAGGGCAGGGTCTGTGGAGCTGGGAAAGTATCCGTCCTATTTCTGATTACTGTTCATTGGCACTTCGCGAGTGCAGGTACATTTGTTTTTCAGGGTATCATGTGAGTGTGTTAGTATTTTGTAGCGTGAGCTACACTGGCCGATGTTGAGCAGTTTCGCGTGGCTCCCAAAGAGCCGTGCTGCGCATCCGCGAGGAGCAGTGACGTCACACGGCGCACAGCTGGCGCGCCAGAGCCGTCGCCGCCGCGCGCGCCTCGCCGGTTTGCGCATTCCAGAGGAGTGACGTCATAGCCATGGCAGACGCACTGGCGCCGCCGTGTGCCCAGCTGTGCGCCTCCGTTGCGCAGTAGCCAAGTCTGACGCTGCACCGGAGCTGCTTGATAGCGCCTCTCATTTTGTGCGCATAAGCTCACGCTACGTATATCCTGGCATAGCCGAGCTAAGCCACCGCAATTTTTTTATATCTTTGTGGAAAAGCTTCGCTATTTGTAGCCATGCTTACATTTTGTGTGGTTTTACTCTTTTAGTTAAATTTCATGCTTTTGGTTTTGTTTGAACGTACGGCTAAATTGTGGGTCAAGTAGGTTGCGGAGACCGCCATGTCGGTCTTCTAGTTATAAATATTTTGATTTTATAAAGTTACTGTTAGTAGGTCCAAGAAGGACCAGTAACAGTCTTGAGGCGAAGGTGCACGGCTGCTGGATCTCCTTTTTCCGTTTTGTTTTACTTGGAAGGGGTACGGCTAGGGTTGCCACCTTTCCCCGAAAAAAAAAAACAAAAAAAAAAAACGCCCTTCGACGGCGGGGGGGGGGGGGGGGGGGGGGGGGGACGGACGGACCCATTTTCTCCAAACTTGTTGCCAAGAGTTCGCAGATGCCGCCGGAAGTCTCGTCCGCCTGCTCACAGAAGCCGATGAGAGCGTCCGTTATTCCGGCACCATTCACGTCGTAGAAACACACGGCGATGGGGAAAAGTTTTCTATTTCCCTTGTTGGAGGCGTCCGTGGAGAGAGCAAACGGGAGGTTGCGGCCTGCTGGGCGAAGTTTCTCGACTATGCACTCCACTGCATAAGGCGCCAGCACAAAGGTAAAAAGTGGTTGACAAATAGCGTGGAAGTTTTCGTGATTGACGTCGGGAACGCCTCTGTACAAACCAATCGCATCGCTGCGCACGGTACTGCCCTTCAAGACCCAATCTCCAATAGGATATGTAGCAGAAAACGGATAGCTTTGCCCTCGGTTCCGCCTCAAACCTCCTCTGTGTTTAGCGTCCCTTTGGAAAAAAGACAGACACGTCTCTCGGCACGTAATTAATTTATGGCAGCCATTGGGAAATAGTTAGAAAGCAAGCCTGAACATAGCAGCACATATCGATGCTCTGAAAGAGTGCCGAAAAAACGACAATGTCGGCGTCTTCCTTTGATCCTCTGCGATGGCTCCACTGGCAGTGCACGGTAGCACAGACAATGAGTCAGCACTCTCTGTCACTTTGGAACGCACTCAGGCCACCAAGTAATCCCAGCTGCGAGAGCCGCGCATCCCTTCCTAGACATCAAAGCTTTCCGAAGGGGAACGAATAGCGAGAACAAGAGAAAAACAACTATGGAGGTCTGAAGGGAAGGGAAGGTTACTTTTGGGGCACAGGCAGCCAACAAAGTGACAACAGCTGCGAGAGACGCTCAGCTCTTCCTAGACATCGTCGGCGCGTTTCTCTGGTCTTGGCACTTAAACAATTAAATGTAGAACGAAGAGGGAGGGGAAAATACGACGAGGATCTAAAGTAACAACAACAATATTACACCATGTGTAGTGGAAGGGGAAAGTTTGGCGAAAGCGCATACGCCGCCCGTCACAGTGGACGGATGAAGCGTCGTCGTGCGTGTCCTTGTCAAGGGCGCACCTCAGAGCCCCATAGAGAATACATGAGGTTTTTCGCCAACTTAGACAAATTCTCACATAATAACGGCTGCGCGGATCTTCTTGAAAATTTCGGCTTTAAAGACATTTAGGCATTATCGAGACATTAAATGGAACTGATGTTTTAATATAAATTTGATTATATTCTTAAAAATTATGAAAAATGGTCAAAATCGGTCAATTCGGCACTCTTACGTTCGGAGCAAATTTACAAAATTATTTAAATGCAAACGGAAAAAGTATTTCATTGAATGTCTTCTAATTTTATTACGGAATCGAATAATATCGAAATTATTCACGTAAGTCGATCTGTTCCGTAACTAGAGCGAATATAAAGCACCAAGGTGTCGGTGCTTGTTTTCATTGTTTTTAAGGTACCTCTCTCTCCCGTGAGGTGGCGCTTGCTGTCCACGATATCCGAAATCGTCCGTTCGGCGATCGGCCGGATCGGCACTGTGCAAGGTGTTCTTTCGCGGCCCTATTCCGCGCCCGTATCCTGTTTCATTCTGCACGCCGAGGCGTCAGTGTGCGTGTCTCGCTTTCCTGGTTCTCGGGCACGTGGCAAATTCACCTTGGAGCTATGAGTCTAAGACAACCGTCCTATGGCAAGCGGACCGCGACGTGTTCCACAACCTCGCGGTCCGTCAATGCGTTGTGCTTGTTTGTACTTTTTTTTAGGGGCGAAGCTCCTTAGGGTCTAGCCTTGTCCGTCCGTCCGTCCGTTTGTCCGTCCGTCCGTGCTCACATCGATTGCCATCCCATCTGTTTTCTTAAAAAAAGAAAAAAATGTTTGCGCAGTCGACAGGATTCGAACCTGTGCGGAGTGACCCCAATGGATTTCTAGTCCATCGCCTAAACCACTCGGCCACGACTGCGGGACGAGTAGGGGGCTCTAAGATGCAGTGTTGGGAAGTACTTTAGGTACATTGTACTTAAAGTACTACTTCAAGTAGGTTTAGGAAACTTGTACTTTACTTGAAGTACATTCTCTGAGTGTGTACTTGTACTTTACTTAAAGTATTTTTTTCTGGTACTTTCCGAGGAAAGTACAATTCCCGACTTCAAAGTACATTTTCTGAATTTGGTTTTGTTAAATTTTTATTACGAAATGATGCTTTGTCAACTCCGAATAAATACTGGAAGGGATATTCTACTCTCACCAGAAACGTGAGCAGACGACGCAGTGCTCCGTTTGTTCTGGGGCGGCTTTCCCATAGTTTTTTTAACTCGCTACTTCTCGGTCGGTCAGCGCAAGCAAGGAGGTGTGAAATATTAGGAGAGCAAAATTAATCACATTGTAGCACCCAAAACTGTGGTGTGGAAAAATTAAACTTTCAAGTCGAAGAAAAGGACAACAGATGGAGGGCGTCACAATGTTTTGAGACATTCTCTTTTGCCTTTTCCTTCGACTTGAAAGTTCCTTAATTTTTTCGCACCCCAATCTCAGGTGTCACATTATGATAAATTATCACCAGCTCACTTGCGAGGACGCTCCTCTATGAGAGGACTGCTTGCGGAAGCTAGGGAGCTCAACTCATGTTTACAAACAAACCGGAGCGCCCCTAGCGGACGCCACCGGCGCCGCGCATGCGCGATGGGGGTGTGGGCAAGAAGCTCGCCGTCGCCCATAAACAAACCATGGAAATGCGATGTTGTCGGCGTCGGTGTCAGTCCTCCTGCCCTTTTTCGCGTTCGAATTTTTGATTCTACGTCTTCCTGGCGATGTCTGACTACTTGAGCGGCGTCAGCGAAATTACCGAGACTCGTTACACCGAAAAACTTCGCGTGAATAATGTGACATGTGGCGATACATTCCGCGTGGACGCCGCAGTATGTACGCTAAAGCCTGATTCGCATGATGAGATTTCGCTCGCAATTTTTGGTCGCGACGCCGCTCGGGCTGCAAAAGCGTGAACCGTAGCTGAGATGGTCGACGTTGATACTGAAAATCGCAAGGAATCGGACCAAGTGGATTAGGCATAACAAATCGGTGATGGTCACTGGTAACAATGATCAACATCTCCTTGTATCTACTATTTACATCAAGCCTGCTTATCAACCTTCCAACTTAAGTCTTTTGAGGGCTGCACTTGCTTCTTATCGCAAGTACCGGGCCAAAATTTGGTCTACGGGCCGGCGTCCTCTAAGAGAGCAGACGACAAGCAGAAACGTTTGAAAGAGCAGACGACAGTTCGAACGATCAGGCAGCCGTTTGAACTTGAAGACGCACTGAACGTAGTCCGCAGGTGGTCCGCACAACTTGACGGTTTTCTGGCGTTCATGTTGGAACAAAACAAATAAATCTGATGACCACAAGTATCCGTGAATTCAACCCAAAGTGCTTTCCGCCCAAGCAATCGTTGTCCGACGGCGTCTGCTTTTTCCCTTTTCACGGCACATATCCAGATTCTTGGACGAACCGAGCACGTAAAAACTGACCTTCAAACCTTTCTCGACACTTTTGATACGGCCCCAGTCACGGCGTTTTGACGAGAAGGTACGTTTTTGTCAGGTTCCTTTCAAAACAACGCAGAAATACACGTCTGGCATGGGGACTTCTGCCCACAGCCCCAGACCGGAAGTGCGACCGACGCGCCACCACCGCGCCGTGACGTAACAGAGATGAGTTCGTGTATAACCCCCTTGAGTGCGACAATCCAGTGCAAGCGGCGCCAAATTCAGAAGAGGAACTTCTCAATTTGGCTCCGTTCCTGAAAATAACTACTATGTGGCTACTTGACTTTATCAAATATTCGCTGCTGTTTTTGAAAATAGGTCATGCACCCTTCATTATCCCTGAGCAATGCATACTAGTTAAAAAATCACTGTATAGGGGAATGAAAGGGCATCATGAAAGATTGTGTTAAAATACTTGTACTTTACTTTGAAAGTACATTGTGTTTATAGTACTTTTCTTCAAGTACATTGCATCCAGTGTACTTACTACTTTACTTGAAGTACATCACGTCTCATTTACTTTGTACTTTACTTGAAGTACCTTTCAGATGTACGTTACCCAACACTGCTAAGATATGGTAGTAACTCAAGAGCTGGGGATGTCATGGATGAAACGTTGCATGTAGCCCCTCAACGTCTATACAGGAGAGGGCGCGGTCAAATGCGTATATAATCGCGTTAAGCTTTGCATGCATTGGCTCAACGTTTATAGACGAGAGGGCGCTGCGGTCAAATGCTCAAATGCGTATATAACCACGTTCCATACCACACATTCTCTTTCTGACAAGGATGAAAACGAACGAAAGGCTCGGCATGCTGCGGCTCAGCGTCTACGCAGACAAGCACCACCAGAGCTTCGCCCCAATCAACATCATTCACCACGTGGAGATGCGGACCACCTGCGGACTACGTTCAGTGCGTCTTCAAGTTCAAACGGCCGCCTGATCGTTCGAACTGTCGTCTGCTCTTTCAAACGTTTCTGCTTGTCGTCTGCTCTTAGACGAAGCCGGCCCGTAGACCAAATGTTGGCCCGGTACTTGCGATAAGAAGTAAGTGCAGGCCTCAGAAGACTAAAGTTTTAAGCTTGGTAAGCAGGCTCGATGTAAACAGTAGATACAAGGAGATGTTGAACATTGTTACCAGTGACCATCACCGACTTGTTATGCCTAATTCACTTGGTTCGATTCTGCTTGCGATTTTCAGTATCGACGTCGACCATCTCAGCTACGGTTCACGCTTTTGCAGCCCGAGCGGCGTCGCGACTGAAAATTGCGAGCGAAATCTCATCATGCGATTCAGGCTTTAGCGTACATACTGCGGCGTCCACGCGGAATCAATCGCCACATGTCACATTATTCACGCGATGTTTTGCGGTGTAACGAGCCTCGGTAATTTCGCTGCCGCCGCTCAAGCAGTCAAACATCGCCAGGAAGAAGTAGAATCAACAATTCGAACGCGAAAAAGGGCAGGGGGACTCACACCGACGCCGACAACATCGCATTTCAATGGTTATTTTATGGGCGACGGCGAGCTTCTTGCCCACACCCCCACCCCGCATGTGCGGTGCCGGTGGCGTTCGCTAGGGGCGCTCCGGTTTGTTTGTAAACAGAGGAACATGAACAGAAGAACGTGAACTTTCAAGGATCAGAAAGGAGTGCGCCGAACATTTGTGGCTGAAAGGAAAAGTCGCTGGGGAATCAACAGTCCTTGGAGTTGTTTACTTATGGACAGGGACAGGAGCTAAAGAGGAAAACAGAAAAATGATTGATTGCATATCAAGAGACATTAGTGAGCTAGGGAAGGCTCTGAAATAATTATTATGGGAGACATGAATGCTCATATCGAGGGTCTGGATGGGTATACGGACTCAACTGGAAGCATATTACTAGAACTGGTGGAAAAGCATGACTTAGTTTTATGTAATACCAGTCAGAAGTGTGACGGGCACATAACGTGGGAAACTGGCAATCTACATTCAACTATAGATTACGTATTCATGTCACACAAAATATATGGTAAGTTACAAGGTAATGAAAATAGATGAAGAAGGTTCCAAAAGTCTTGGTAGTGATCACAAACGTATTAAGCTGAATTTTGCCAGAGAAGTAAATGCTGAAACTAGACAACATAATTCAAAGCACACTTTCTGCAGCGACAAAGAGTTGGAAATAGTTGCTGAAAGAATAGAGTAAGCAGTTTCAGGGCAACGGTACACAGATTGGACCTATGAGAGCCTAACTAGGCTTTTTGTTCTGGAACTAGACAAAGTTCAGAGTAAACGAAAGGGGAAGCAAGGACATAGACCAAAAAGCTGGTGGGACAAAGAAGTGAAGCAAGCGATACAAAAACGTCCGGAAGCCTCTAGAGAACAGAGGCATTCCAAGCGTAGTGGGGAGTCAGAAACGGAAGTAAAAATAAGTTGGGACACTTTTATACCATGTCGCCGAGAGGCATCCAGTTTGATCAATGCAAAAATTCAGAGAAAGGGTGAAGAATGGATGAGTAATGTAAGCAAGAAAGATAGAAACGCAGCCAAGAAGTTTTGGGAGCACTTGAACTCACTCGGTGAAACGACGCAAGCTAGACAGAGGTTCATACTCTCGTATCAAGGAGATCAATTAGAGGGAGATGATGCGATACGATATATAGGAGCAGTGATGGGGGTGAAATTTCGGGAACGGGTACATGTGGAAGATAGGAGAACCGAAGGAAGTAGCAGTCCAGCTTGTGACATCGCGGATTTTGGACAAAGAGAATGGAAAAAGGCGGAACGAAGAGTCCCTATACTTCGTCTCACCTTAGCATGGACTATTGTTAGCGGCGCATGCCAAAAGCGGGAGCTATTTGCTTTGGATGAAGCCTCGGCGGCTGCACGAGCGCCCGTGCAGCGAGTGCTCCAGTCAAGGCAGTAAATGCCACCCGCTCGCGCTTGCACAGCCTTCGCAGTTAGTCCATGCTAAGGTGAGACGAAGTATAGTGGCACATCGACAAGCACAGATGGTATCCCAATCAAGCTGATGAAGAATTTGGGTCCTAAATCTAAGGCAAAACTAAGGGAGGTAGTGAGCACTATGATAACAAAAGGAAATATTCCAGATGAATGGAGGCTTAGTAGGATGAGTATGATATATAAGGGAAAGGGAGATAAGTCTGATATTAGGAATTATTGTCCCATAACCGTGACACCAGGTATTTACAGGTTGGTAATGCAGATTATAAAGAACAGACTGGAGGAATGGGTAGATTGCGAGGGCATACTAGGCGAGTGACATAACGGGTTTCGGAAACAGAGAAGGTTGGAGGACAATATATTTTCTCTAACACAGTGTATAGAAATAGCGCAAAAAGAAAACAGACAGCTCTGGCTGGCATTTCTGGATATCAAGGGTGCCTATGACAATGTGAACCCAAGGAATATGTGGGACATAGTGGAGAGCTTAAACCTAGATGAAGGACTAATAGCAATATTAAGGGACATTTACAAAGATAATAAGGTGATTATAACATGGGAAGGAAAGGCAACGGGGAAAATAG
Organism: Ixodes persulcatus; assembly: GCA_013358835.2. Taxonomy (NCBI): domain Eukaryota; kingdom Metazoa; phylum Arthropoda; class Arachnida; order Ixodida; family Ixodidae; genus Ixodes; species Ixodes persulcatus. The sequence continues at coordinate 34,811 of JABSTQ010000414.1, forward strand.
AGATAGGACGAGGCCTTAGGCAGGGGTGCCCGTTATCGCCTTTGCTGTTTATGTTGTATCTGAGAGAATTGGAGGATAGACTAGAGAAGAGTGGGCTTGGATTCGACCTTTCGTACAGTAAGCTAGGCCAAAAAATTCAGCAATCCTTACTGGGATTGATGTATGCGGATGATATCGTACTAATGGCTAACAACAGGATAGATTTGCAGGAATTAATGAGCATCTGTGGTAGGGAAGGAGTGGAATTCGGTTTAGAATTCAGTAGTGTAAAATCAGCAGTCATGATTTTTAACAATGATGAAGTTGAGAGGCTGAAGATACAGAATATTACAGTGGAGAGAGCTAGTAAATACAAGTATCTAGGAGTATAGATATGTGATGGTGCAGAATATCTCAGTGAGCATGAAAAGTATATAATAGGTAAGGGCAACAGAAATGCATCTGTAATGAAAAATATAGCACTTTGGAATTACAACAGGTATGAGGTGGTGAGAGAGATTTGGAAAGGGGTCATGGTGCCTGGCTTGACTTTTGGAAACGCAGTGCTATACATGAAATCCGAAGTGCATGCAAGACTAGAAATAAAACAGCGCGGAGTAGGTAGGCTGAATTTGGGGGCACATTGCAAAACGCCAAACCAGGGAGTACAAGGAGACATGGGATGGGCGTCATTTGAGGGCAGGGAAGCTGTGAGCAAGATAGAATTTGAGGATCGGTTGAGGCAAATGGATGGGGAGCAATGGTTACGAAAGGTTTTCAGCTATTTATACATGAGGAGTATAGACACAAAGTGGAGGCAGCGCACTAGGAAATTAAGAGGAAAGTTTTTAGGCTATAGTTGGGTTACGGAAGAGAGGTCAGTTAAGAAGAAAGTTAAGGCCACAGAAAGAGATTGGTGGCTAGAGGGAATGCAAACAAAGACGGCTCTGGAAAGCTATAGAATTAAACAAAACAGTTATTGCCAAAGAAAGCATTTATGACAATTCTAGGGGAAGCTCATTGTTGTTTGAGGCAAGGACAGGTGTTTTGCGAACCAGAACATACAGAGCGATGTACCAGGAAATGGATACAGTGTGCGCTGCTTGTGGAGAGGAGGACGAGACGGCTGAGTACTTGATACTCTACCGTAAAGGGCTTCACCCTATGCCTACCGAAGACAACATAGATTTAATAAAGTCATCGGGGTTTAGAAGCAGCGAAGGAAAAGTGGATTTCAAGACAGTAGAGATTACCAAGCAAAGATTCAGTGAATGGTGGCAGAAAGCGAGAGAAAACTAGGTATTTTCTTATTAACTGTTGGCAAGGGGGTTTTATAGCCTCACTTTCTTTTCAGTGCGGAGTGAATATAGTTTTCACATTTAAATATTCTAAGCTTAAATGGTAAGACAAAAAGGCTAGGTGGCGTAAGCTACCGCCCGATCCAAAGGGCTCAGCCGTATTCATCCATCCATCCATCCAAACATGAGTTGGTGTATAGACCGTTACATTAGGGTCATAGCAGAGAGGGTAAAAGAGAAAAAAATGCACCCCCCCTCTCACCCCGCATGTCGTCTGCTCCGCCGAGTGGGCTGTAGCTAGCGTCCGGCTGGCGTGCAAACTGTGTTTAAAATCGCGTCATTTTGGAACTTTTAAGCGCAGATGCGCAGATTTTGGTATGCCAGTTATCGTGTAATACTATGCTAGATAAAAAGACTCACAGGGTCCAATTGCGCTGTTTCCTGTGTGGAAATAAAAAAAAATAGGGAAAACTGTGTCAGATGGGCCGGTTTCTCTGGCGAAAAGTAAATCCGGTTGCTGTACCTTTGTTTACTATACAAAGTTCGTACTGGTGCAGGCCTTTAGCGACCATGAGTGGAAGTCTGAAATAATAAATAAAAACGTGCTCTCCTGCTGCAATACACGCAGTAGTTGAGGGTAGTACTGCCGGCTGACTCAACTGCTATTTAAGTAAAGGAAAAACGATATGCTAGTTGATCATTTACAGAAATAGAACAACAGAGAGCTAAAGGATGATTTTGAAGTAGACATAACTATTCTAAGAACGCGAACCACTTCACAACGGCAGCCACGAGCGAGAGTTTGATGTTCCGTACAGCCCGCCGATACAGCTCAAAGATGGAGAACGGCAACCTCCCGGTTTGTCGTCTGCTAGCGGAGTCGGGCGCGTGCCCTCTCTCTCGTTTTACCCCTCCGAACCCGCTGAATTTCCCGGATGTATGGAGTGGGCGCTGCTAGCGCTGCGGTCGAACAAAATGGTGCTGCCCAGAAAGCGCTAAATGGAATGGTCTATACACCATTCCAAGAAACACTCGACCCCAGGGGCAGCAAACCGCTTTCGAGCCCAGTCACTGGGTTTGAGACTAGACTCTCACCGGCGTCCCTGCTAACCCTAACCGAGTGGACTGTGAATTCGATAGGTGCAGTTTCAAACACCGCTGGCGGCAAATTCTCGTCTTTTCCCGCTGTACTTAGTGTTTCATGGTGCATGTATTTTCCCAAGGTCACTGAGAAAGCATTGTACCACATTTAATAAAACAACAACGAAAAAACTATAAATTATTTTTGTTGGGCACGCGCGCGACAGAACGAATGCGACTGGAATGTATAGTTCTATACTCCGTTTCACCTTACGTTGTACCGCAGAGAAGGCTAGAAGCGCGAGCTCATAGCGATGGGAGCTGCAGCTCTTGACGCACGAGAGCTTGTGCCGCCGAGATGTGCCCTAGAGCAAGGAGCTCGCGCTTGTAGCCTTTCCTACGGTACATCATAAGGTGAAACAGAGTATAGTTTTTTGTGTTTTTTTTTTACGATAAGTTTTGACGGCGCCGCGCGATTCGCCGCATGTCAAACGACAAAGCCCTTAGCTGTCAAAAATAAATTACAACAGAAGAGAGCCAAAAGGCATGCATATTTCACGCTCACAAATAACGTGTTTACCGATGGACAGGACAAGGATATACAATTTAGAAAGTGTTAACATTCGAACAATATATTGTACGTACCACACGATGCAGCGTTATCCGAAAAGAATTTATTTGAGAAAGAACTCAAATAACACAGTCAGAGTCGACGACAGTCACACCTTGACGATTGGACGGAATCCAAGATGACTTCGTTTTGGGGCACGTTTTGGGGAGAGCTTCCTTTTTTCACAACAGCACCAAGTCAAAGGAATGAACGCGACTGACTTGTTTCCCACCCCAACCCGGACAACTATTTTTGGAGATGACTGAGGACTCTACGCGGATTATCTCTGGGAGGGGGGAGAACAATGTTCGCAAAATCGCGTCGAGGGTCGTTCGACGTCCTTCACCTCCTTCGTTTGCCGTGAATGTCGAGCAGAACAGCTTGAATGGCAGGCACTTACCAGCCTTATTTCTCACAATTCGCAACTTTCAACGACGGTGGTACCGCGGTGTGAGAATCGCGCTCCTTAGCTCCTGGATGATTGGCCTCATAACAAACGGGCTTCCCTAAACCTTCCTGGCGCGAAAAAAGAACGTAAGGCTCTAATACTGATCGTATATAGCAAAACTAGAATTACTTATGCGTCGCAGACCCAGCCTCGTACCGCTGTTTTACGACGATCATCCAGATGACAGCCATTTTGGCAGGCACCGGTGCGCCCCCTATAGGTCGTGAAAGTTGCGAATGGAAGATAAAACAGAAACACAGCACGCATAAAAAAAAAATTAAGTGGAAACTTTCAAGAAGGACGAGAAAACGTCGAATACAAAACCGCAAAAACATAGGTAGAGAACCGCGCTGAGCGGGTCTTCACAGTCCAAGAGAATGGCAGAAAATTTCTAGCTGATAGAGGGCGCGATAGTCGCACCAGCCGCATCAGCGTCAGCTTTCTTGGCAATGCAGTGGAAGGCACAGGCACGCGTTCCCTCTCTCATTTTGAGCGCAGCAAAGCTGTGCGCGGGCTCTCCTCCTCTCCCCATTTCCGGGGAGAGGAGGAAAACCCGCACACACACAAAATGGGAGAGAGAACGCAGGCCTGTACTTTTCACTGCATTGCCAAGAAAAGTTGTTCAAACAGGGGTCTTATGGCGAATTCCACTGGTCGTTTTGGAGCGCGCCGGGATCGACTTTTCTGGAGTGATCCCATTTCACTGGGCGATCGGGATCGAGACAAACGTGTTCCATGGTCGTTTTGGATTAGCTCCCGCTCCAGATCTCGAGCTGGATCCGAGAAAAGTCGCTCCGCCGATTTCGGCGGATTCAACCGGAAACCAGCCGGGCCAGTCCTCGGCGCACACACGTGACTTCCTTTCTCGCGGGGCATCTCGCCTGATCTCGCCTCGGAAGAATTCGTAATGGCCTCTCGGGAGGCACTGCCTGTACCGCCCGCCTTACTGCTGCTGCTGCTTGACGACAGTTCGTCGTCAAGTTGCTCAAGCAGCTTCCGGCATTCCGGCAATCTTTGCTAGAAGCTCCTGAGCCATTCCTGCCGCTCGTGCGTCGAACACGTGTTAGCGCCACGATTGCGAAAGCGTCTTCGAAACGACCGCGGCGGCCGCGGAAAGGGGATTCCTGGGCAGGTGAATGACGGGAAGGCATCCGCCGATCCCGGAGCTGTGGTCATGTTCAACTGGGGATCCGTAGGCGGCGCGACCCCATTCGGATCGTCTGCTCCATTCCGGATCTGGTCAACTGATCCCGGCGCGCTCCAAAACGCCCAGTGGAATGCGCCGGTTCAAACCCCTCACAAAGAAGGCTCGCCGTGGGAAAGACATGACCCCCCACGAGACGTGCCGTAAGTCGGCGAAGGCCACACGCGCACCCTCTGAACAAAACAAACTGACTTTGCGGCACGGAGGTTATAAGTACTAGGAGGGGGCACGTTGCAATATTGGTGAAGCCTAGTCATAAAAAGTTTAAACGATGTTGTGGCTAACGTGACCGTAGATCTCTCTGGCAATTGGTGCGCGTGACATGTCACGTGAGAGATGGATTGTTGATTGTAGAATGATTCCTTGCAGGCTTGCGCGCGCTCCGTCCGGTAGGTTTTATCAGATCGAAGGCTAGGCGAAGGCTAGCTACGGTCACGTGATGTGGTCACGTTGGTCTGATAAGTGAGGAGGGTAAGGAGGAAAAAGAGAAAGAAACGAGGCGTCAAGGGAGCATTGCTTGTGGAGGCTATGCGACTCATGTCATGCCCTCTCCTACCCTTCTATCCTCCTTGCTTTGCGGACACTCTGGTCCCTGCCATCCATTTAGCAGGAAAAAAAAAAAAAGAAAGATCAGGCAAGAAAGACATCTAAAAAGCGAGCTCATTTCTAAATTTCGCTAAAAGTTAAAATTAATCAATCCCGAACTTAACTTGTTGATTCCAACTTTCAGGTTATTTGATTAGTTAGATGCAGCATACAATTTTGGATGTTATATATGTAAAAAAAAAATAGAATGACAAGGATTCGGAAAAAAAATATCTAGTCTCACTCACCGACTTTCTAACGTAGATGCCCAAATCATTTGGGTGACTCGTTGCAAAAACTAAAAGATGCTGCGCAGACACGGGTGGCTCAGAGGAATCCAGTGAGGACGATGGCGTCTGCTGAGTGATCGACTTCTCGATGCTGGGAGTCATACATTCCTTTTCTGTTCCTTACCGCGTTGCGATGACATTTCCGTGGCAACGCGATTGTGTGCACCGAAAGTAATGGCGGCACCCACTGTTATTTGAAACAGCGCTTAACGGGAGACTTTTAAACCGGTATGGTCGGAATTGGATGAGATTATTATAAACGAACGCCTGGTTGCCCAGCAGAAAGTAAGTGACTAGAGTTGAGACGCTCTAGACGACGCACCGACTGAATCGGTGTCGAACAGGCGAGATTTCGAGCCCAACACTTGCCTGACCAGTAGGACTAGGAAGTCTTCGTGTAGCGGACGCTCTCGACACCGCGCGACCGCGCCTGGAGCGTCGTCTCGAACGAGTCGTCGTAGCGCGGCTTTGGAAAGCGATCGCGAGTCAGTCATCGTAGGCACGAACGCTGAGAAGGGCATCGCGGGTTGAGAAAGCCGTACAAATTCTGCTTCGAGAAGATGTTGGTTTCACTCCGCCGTGATGAGTATTCGGGTTCGCATCGAAACATCTTTTGGTGCGCCGATCTTCGCTCCAGGGTTACCATGTCTATTTTAGCTCGCCCGCCTACTTGCTTTAAAGGAAGGAAACTTTTCTTGCCGCCTCGCGCCTCGCCTTTCCGTGGTGCCGACCGCGACAAGGTTATTATTCGAGGCGGCATCGTCTGAGTCTCTGAGACAAAAGAAGAAATGAACTATCGCACAGCACGACGCATAGATTGCGTGTCAAAATGTCCGTTATTTTATTTTTATTTTGTTTCAAAATCTAAGAAAAAAAAAACGCTTTTATTATCGTGCTGAACTGAACTTATCACCTTCAAGAATATTTCTCGCAAAAATACACAATAATTGTATAGTTCGATCCTTGATGCATGCTTCGAAATGCGATGGCGCACGCAGTTCATGCAATCAATTCATATGGAATCCTTGTGAAAGAAACCTGTTTGGAAAGAAATCTGAAATTTCATGTGTAACAAATATCTCAGCTTTTTTTTTTTATATACAACATTCCAGACTACCTGCTTTACACAAAAATAAGAAAGCGTTAAAATAATCTAAAGTGTCGAGGCTCTTTTTCTAACAGTTGGGGACAGAACGCGATTCAAAAACGACACAGGGGTTGACTGCTGGAACTCACCGTCCCGCTTCGTCTTTTGGGAGAGTTAATTTTTTCAAATACAAAACATGTCTGAACCTAGAATAAATAATGATTTTATATCTCCTACAGTAGATAGATAAATTCGAGGAAAATAAAATATACGAATGTATATTTTTATAGACTTTTTAGTGTTGTGTCGTTTACCCGCAGTCTCGTGGTTTTTTCAACAATGTGCAATCAACAATACGAATGTACACACCGCGACACCAGCGGTTTTTGCGTTTTGCTCATGAACAGCGTGTCGGGAGAAAAATTTTAACACCTAGGTTGGGGCCTGATGAGGAGGAGGAGGAGGAATATACTTTATTATGCCTGTATATGAGTCTCTGGGTGGTTCCCTTAGTCCAGGGCCCCAATGCTGTCGGCTGTGAGCCTCGCCCGCCCAAACAACTTTAGTTGGTCGGCAGCAGACGAGCTGAGCAGTGCGGCTTCCCAGTTCTTGGGAGTGGGATCAGGGTGGGAGGGGAGGGGGGGGGGGGGTGTTAGGGTGAGCTGTGCAAAACCACGCGGTGTGTGATAAGGATGCATATTGCCCGCAGTGAGGACATTCGGCTTTGTAACTTGTAGGGAAGAATTTGTGGAAGAGCGCTAGGTTGCAGAACGCTCCTGTCTGGAGCTGGCGCCAAGCGACCGCGTCCTCTCTGTTAAGCTTTTTGTGTGGCGGGGGGTATTCATTCCTCTGGCCACGGTGGTAGGCCCTGATTTCGGAGTACCTGTTTGGCACCGGAATAAAGTATGAATCTAGCCCTAGTCGCGACGCGGCGGCAGGAGCGGCCCGGAGGGTGCATGCTCGGGCCTCGGTGTCAGCACACCGATTGCCTTTCACCTCGTCGTGTCCTAGAATCAATATGAGTTCCACTGTGGGGAAGCCCTGTCGGTCTCTCTGGGTGAGGACCTTGATTGCCTTCGGCGAGACACGGCCTGAGCGACGCAGTGCTGCTTCTGAGTCGCTCATGATGGTGACGTGATCTTCTCCGAACCCAATGGCCATGGCGACGGCGAATTCCTCTACAATGGTCGTATTAGAGCCTTTGACTTGACTTACATGAAGGAAGGATATAAAGTAAATCAAGTATTGCCAGGGTTAATGTATGCAGACGACATTGTACTCGTATCAGAAAGTCGTGAGACAATACAGGAACTGATTAGGGTTTGCAGCAGGGAAGGGGACAATATAGGACTAAAATTTAGTAGGGACAAGTCTGGTATAATAGTTTTCAACGACGAGAATGGGGAACCCCTGGAGATACAGGACACATTGATAGAACACGTAGAAAAGTACAAATATCTGGGAGTATGGTTAAGTGAAGGAAGACGGTATCTAAAAGACCAAAAGACTAAAACCAAAAGACCAAAAGACTAAAAGATATTGTAATAAAGAAGGGGAAACGAGATTCGGCTATCATGAAACACAGGGCACAATGGAACTATAATAGATATGAAGTCGTTAGGGATGTATGGAAGGGAGTCATGGTAACAGGGCTGTCATTTGGGAATGCGGTATTGTGTATGAGGTCAGAAATCCAGGCAGGTTTAGAGATACAGCAAAGGAGTGTGGGTAGGTTGGCATTGGGGGCACATGGGAATACACCAAATGAGGGAGTACAGGGGGATATGGGTTGGGCATCTTTCGAGAGTAGAGAAGCGATCAGTAAAGTAAAATTTGAACAAAGACTAGCTGAAATTGAGGATACACGGTGGGCATCGAAAGTGTACAAGTATCTATATATGAAAAGTCTAAACACAAAGTGGACAAACCGAACCCGCAAGCTGAGATTTAAATACATTCAACGAGAATGGAGCCGATCAGAGCACATCAGTAGAAAAGGGAGTAAAGGAAACGGAGAGGAAATTGTGGGAAGAGAGAATGCAGGGAAAATCAGCTTTAACAATATACAGGGCTCAAAAACAAGAAATAAAGAAGAAGCAGCTGTATGATAATTCGGTGGGGAGCTCTTTGCTGTTAGAAGCTAGAACGGGGGTGCTAAGAACGAAAACGTACAGGGCTAAATTCCAGGAAGTAGACACTCTGTGCGACGTATGCAACCGCGAAAGGGAAACTATACAACATGTAATTTTAAGGTGCACGGGGCTTCGTCCCACCCTCTTGGGGGGGATGACTACGGATTTGGAGAGGGCACTGGGTTTTCCGGACATAGATGGACGAATGGATAGGGAAAGAATCGCGGTAACTAAGAGGAGATTTTAAGATTGGTGGAAGAGATCTAGGGAAGGATAAAGGAAAAATACAGATAAAAATAAGCAATAAATTCACTTGAAAAGAGAGGGGGGGGGGGGGGGGGTCTGTTATAACAGAATTCATACAAATTTAAAAAAAAGAAGGGATGACGAAAATGTTAGGCAAGGTGGCGCAAGCTGCCGCCCGATACAAAGGGTACAGCCATTACCATCCATCCATCCATCCATCCACGCGCCAGCCCGATGTTCGAGAGGCTTCACGCTCAACCATGTAACCTTTCCTTTGCTTAATTAAACTGATCTGTACAACACCTTAGTCGTCACATGGTGTCAGAAGTCGCCACAGACGTGACAAAAGGAGCGCCGGGAATCAAGTAGAGTTCATCGAGCGAACGTGAGGCAACCGGCCGAAGCCGACACCGACAATTCAAGATGGCAGACAACGGACTCCGACCACCGAAGCCTCTGGAGGTTTCATCGCAGTCTCCGGATACGTGGGACGACTGGCTCCAAGCGTACGACTGGTATGCAAGTGCAGTTCAGATGCACAAGAAGGCGGCGGAGGTCCAGGTCGCAAACTTTATGACGGTAATCGGTCCGGAAGCACAGAGAATCTACAGAACGCTCTCGCTCACCGAAGAAGCAAAGACAGATGTCGAAGTGGTGAAGCGGAAGTTCAAAGAGCATTTCACACCGAAAACGAACCTGGCGTACGAAAGGTACAAATTCGACAAAATGAGGCAGGAAGGAGAGACTTTCACCGAGTTTTTGACAGCAGCAAGACTGCGAGCCAAGAAATGCCAATACGGTGATTTGACGGACGAGCTCCTGCGAGACCGCCTCATTGTGAATATAGCAAACGACGACGTCCGAGAAAAACTACTCGGAGATCTGGCAATCGACCTGGAAAAGACTATCCACATTTTCAAAGCCAGTGAGCAAGCTACGCAACAGCTGAAAGAAATCATCGCGAAGGAAACAAGACAAAGCCGGACGCAATCGCGAGCAACACAAAAAAAAAAAAAAAAATGGCAGCAGAAAGCAGCTGCTTGGGCAGAACAACCGCGGCAGAGACAGTGCAACTACTGCGGTGGAACTCATCGCAAAAAAGAGTCCCCAGCGTATCGGAAGACATGCAACTCTTGCTAAAAGGTGGGCCACTTTGCATCTGTGTGCAAATCAAGTAAGAACCAGCAAAAATCGAAGCATGACGTTGAGCATGACGACGATGACACAGGCGAGATGTATATCTCCGAAGTCGCAACCACAGCCTGCACGAAAAAGAATTTTGATGATGACTGGTATGAAACCATACAGTTTCAGTGTGGTAAGTCAGTCAAGATGATGCTTGATACCGGTGCACAGTGGAACTTGTTGCCAAGCAAGACTGCCAGCAACTTAGGCCTGACAGTAACTTCATCACCAGTCAACCGCATAGTGTCATACACTCAACACAAGCTCTCAGTATTGGGACAGGCTAGAGAGACTTGCATCGTGAGAGGCAAAGCGGAAAAAACAAGTTCATTATTGTAGATGGACAAGTAGCACGAATTCTAGGCAGAAACGCCTGTGAAAAGCTCGACCTTGTGAAACGCATCAACCACATAGATGCCGAAGACGACATCGGCAAGGGCATGGGATGCCTTAAGGGGTACATGTATGATGCAGCCCTCAAGGAAACAGAAACGGAAATGCAAAACAGGCCGCCAAGAAAGGTGCCATATGCACTCATGGACGACGTAAAGAAAGAGCTCGGCAACATGGAGAAGCAAGGAATAATCAGAAAAATTGACGAGCCAACCCCTTTCTGCAGCCAAATGGTCCTGGTCAAGCAACGCGGCAAACTTCGTATTTGCTTGGACCCGACCAACCTGAACGAAGTGCTCTTACGAAGACACTATCCACTGAAGACGCTGGAAGAGATTGTCACACAAATCAGGGGATCAACAGTCTTCACCTTGCTAGACCTCAAGAAGGGTTTCTGGCAACTGGAAGTATCGGAGAAAACAAAGAAATACCTTGCCTTCAGCACACCCTGGGGAAGGTACACCTCTCTCCGTGTCCCTTTCGGTATTGCAACTGCACCTGAAGTGTTCCAGCAAGTCATATCACAAGTCCTACAGGGCCTAACGAATGTGTCGAACTCGATGGACGACATCCTAATCTTCGCCAAGACGAAAGAAGAGCTGCAGCAACACACTAACAAAGTAGTCCAGAAACTACGAGATGTTGGTGCCAAACTAAACTACGACAAATGTGTCTCCAACCAGCCAAGCGTTACGTTCTTGGGCCATGTACTAACAGCTGAAGGGCTAAAGGTCGACGAAGACAAAATCGAAGCGATCGAGAGGATTGGAGACCCGAAGAACAAGACCGAACTTTAGCGACTTCTGGGTATGCTCCAATATCTTCAAAAGTTTGTCCCTAACCTGGCAGAGAAGACAATTAAGCCCACTCAGGAAACTACTCAAGCAAGACATAGCATGGTTGTGGACTGAAGAACAAAGCATCGCTCTAGAATTAAAGATCAAGCAAGCTGTCAAGCAAGCGCCAACACTAGACTACTACGACACAAACGGCAAGATGACGCTTTCTGTCGACTCCAGTTCAAAGGCACAAGAAGCAGTTCTACTGCAGAACGGAAAACCAGTGGCTTGCACATCCTCCACTCTAACAAGCGCACAGCAAAACTATCCACAAATTGAAAAGGAGGCACTGGCCATTAGATATGGATGTAAGAAGTTCCACCAGTATATCTACGGAAGACCACTGGAGATTGAAACAGATGATCGACCCCTGGAAACCATTAGCAAGAAGCCGCTAGGGCAGGCACCTCCACGACTTCAGCTACTACTTTTCGACATCCAACCTTACGCTCCGTCAATCCGCTACAAGAAGGGCAAAGACCTCGTCATCGCAGATTTACTCAGCCGAGATTGTCGCCCAACCGAGACAGCCCAAGATTGCACACAAGACATGGACGCCTTAGCAATCGTCCCGATGTCGCAAAGCACACTAGAAGAGTTCAAGGAATCCCTACAAGATGATGACTCATTACAAGACGTACTGCAAGCTACAATGAATAGATGGCCAAACGACAACAAGATGACAAGAGACCATGAAGCTGTTCTCGCCAATACGGGATGAGCTCGTTGTGTACGAAGGACTACTCTTTCGAAGCGACAGAATCGTCATTCCAAAGACATGGCACAAGAGAGTCCTGAAACGGGTTCATGATGGACACCTGGGAATTACTAGCTGTCTGAAACGAGCAAGGGAATCAATCTACTGGCCGGGCATGTCGGATGATATCAAACGCCTGGTGCTTCAAACAGAAGAAACCACCGAGCGAACCTCTGATGATGAAAGAAGTGAGCAAGCTCCCATGGGAAAGGGTGACCTGTTTGACTTCAATGGGAAGACAAACATAGCTATCGTGGACAGCCACTCTGCCTTCATTGACTACAGTGAGTTACGAAATGCCTCATCAAGTGAAGTCATCACAGCTCTCAAGCGATGGTTTGCAACTCACGGCATCCCAAGAATTCTGGAGAGAATGCTTCGTTGCACGCGAATTCCAAGACTTCAAGAGCAAGTAGGGATTTGACCACGTTACTTCCAGCCCGGGGTATCCGAAATCCAACGGCTTGGCTGAACGTGCCGTGCAAGTTGTCAAAAATATACTGAAGAAGTGTACCGAAGACGGAAGTGACGTACAACTGGCTCTTCTAAACTTACGGAATGTTCCACGCGATGGAGAATTGGGATCACCAACACAGTGACTGTTCAGTCGGCGTACAAGAAAAACCATTCCACTCAGCGAGACGTTATTAATCCCCAACATTGTGGAGAATGTACAACAGAAAATGACCGCCCAGCGACAAAAACAAAACACTACGCTGACCAGCATTCGAAAAGAGCACCTGGGATGAGAGCCGGTGACAAAGTTCGGATGTGGGAGGACAATCGCCACTGGACTCCCGGAGTTATCTTTAAGAGTGCATCCACGCCTAGGTCATACTGGGTTCGAACAAGAAGTGGACAATACCGACGCAACACTTCATTTATTCGTCCAACACAAGCAGAATGGGAACCTCCACGAACATGTGTTTCGAGCCCAACACAAGACTTGAAGGCCTCAAGTGGAACTACTCTACCAGAGCAGAACCAACCGGCGCACACCACCACAAGATCAGGTCGTACAGTCAAGCCAGTTGTACGAATTGACTTGTAACAAAAAAAGGGGGAAGTGATGACAGCATCCTCATCGCAAGATGCATCATCGACGATTCACGCGCCAGCCCGATGTTCGAGAGGCTTCACGTTCAACCATGTAACCTTTCCTTTGCTTAATTAAACTGATCTGTACAACACCTTAGTCGTCACAATCTTGAGCGTGAAAAAATACCGCCCCCGCCCGATTGTGTGCTTTAGCTGCCACGAGCTCGGGCATAAGGCGGATGTCTGCCCTCGCAAGGAACAAAGGTGTGGTCAGTGCGGGAACGTGCACGACGAAGGAATGGACGAGTGCGACCGGGAACCAAAATGTCGTAACTGCGACCGCCCACATCCGGCCACCAGTAACGACTGTCCAAAAAGAAGAATTCCAGACAAAAAGAAGATGACACCCAAACCTCCGGCGCAAAGTAAAGAAAGTTACGCTGCAACTGCCAAGTCCATCACGGAGCGACCCAAGGCATCGGGGGAAAACGATCAAGACGAGCTTCCCACATAGATACCGGAATGGGCGAAATCTACCCAACGACAATAGCCGCCAAGCCAGCAGGCGTCAGACTTCGACGCCGAGAAAGAGATGAATAAACTCAAGCGCGACGTACACATCGGCTTCAAGATGATATTCGAGGCCATCGGAGACATCAAGAAGGAGCTGGCGTTGCTGCGACATGGGAAGTAACTCCCGTAGCTGTACAGGACAGGCTACCACGGAACAGACCCGCATTGTCCAATGGAATTGCTACACATTTTCGACCAAAAGTGCAGCTGAGGTTGAGATTCAAGAGACAGCCGCCGCCGGATGTACTCCTTCTTCAAGAAACACGAACCCCGAACCTAATGTTCTCCTGCTATCCCAGGCAGCACACAGTATTGGGCCAACATTGGACTTAATGTGGCAAAAAATGGCCCAACAAGGGCCCAACTGAGCCATATGTTTCCCAATATTGGAATCACATTGGACAATAATCAACTATCAAAGCCAATGGTTTTCCAATATTGGTGATACGTTGGCATAGGCTGGTCAACATTGGACTGCCAAAGCCGATAGCTTTCCAATATTGGATATACGCCGGCATAAGTTGTCCAATATTGGACTGTCAGAGCCAATGGCTTTCCAATATTGAATATAGGCTGGCTTAGGCTGGTTAATAATAAACTGTCAAAGCCAAGAGTTTTCCAATATTGGTGATGTCTTAGTATACGCTGGTCAATATTGTACTGCCATCACCAATGGCTTATCGATATTTGTGTCGCCTAGGTATAGACCGGCGACCCTCTTTTTTGCATTGCAGAGGTAGGAAAGTGGAAAAGAGTCATTTATGCGCTCGCTTGGGCGAGAATTTTATTTAGCCAACGTCATGGGGCGTATATTGCCGGTGCTTTAAAACTGCGATCACAAATACGTCCTTAGCTGCCAGTGGGACTATTGCTGTTTGTTTGTTTTTTGTCGGCTTCTCTTCCTTCGCATTGCCTTACCTCGGCATTGGCAACTTAATTCCGTTTTTCTAGATTTAATTATTGTCTTTTCCAGTGTATTTTGTATGTACTATATCCATTACGTAGCGTTAACGTCTTTTAATTTGTCCGTGCCCCTGCCATGTTTGTATTTCTTTCTGCGTGCTGTGTCGTCATTGTCGACACACGTGTCAACAAACATAAAGCCGCCGCAACCGAAGTGACTTCTACTCTCAGTTTTACGAGAGTCTATTGCGCTATAAAGTCGTCTATTGGACTCGGATGAAGCCTCGAGAGGGCTGCTTCGACTGCCAGTGCACATGTCATCAGTGTAGGCAGAGCAACGGTCGTACACACTAAACATTATAACACCCATAATCGTGTACGAAGTGTGGAAGAAGGGCGTAAGTTAGAAGAAACACCCTTTTTACACTTTTTTTACACGATATCTGAATATCGGCTGGTGTAAAAAGCGTGTGCTGAGGTTTTACACCACTTACACACCCTCTTTACGCCCCACTTGTAGCGATGGTGTCTGAAATCGTGTAAAAAGGGTGTATGGGCAAATTTTCCGCCCTTCATTCTTACGGTGTGAAAGGGGCGTTATAGTGATGCAGTCGAATACCCCCATGATTTCATATCCGTTAATGTTTATTGCTTTCGTGAAACTGTTGCTGATTTACGGCGGTACAAACATCCAGTAAAATTAATCGCCACACGAATTCGCGTATGATTAAGAGGTGCTAGAGAATAGTTTTAGGGGCGAAGCTCCTTAGGGGCTAGCCATGTCCGTATGTCCGTCCGCCGTCCGACGTCGGGTGCTCGTGCTCCTGCTCGTGAGCTCACGTGCTCACGTGCTCGTGTAGGGCAAAACAAAAAAGGAAAAAAAAAACGATGAAAAAAAAGGAAAAAAGAAAAAGAAGAAAAAAAAAAGAGGGTTCTGAGATGCCATCCCATCTGCCTTCTTAAAAAAAGAAAAAGAAGAAAACCACACATTCTCCTACTGACATGAATGAAAAGGCTCGGCATGCTGCGGCTCGGCGTCTACGCAGACAAACACCACCAGAGCTTCGCCCCTTGCGACGCACGCGTCGCACGTGCGTCAGTTTTATCAGTTCTACTTCAATTTTAAAAAAACATCTCCACTCGCAAAAGATGGACAAGGAAGTGTAAATATACAGCCCAGGCAGCACACAGTACTGCGCCGATATAGGATAAAATCTGAAAGATTGTGTCGTTACCATTTTGGCATGCTGCGGCTCGGCGTCTACGCAGACAAACACCACCAGAGCTTCGCCCCTTGCGACGCACGCGTCGCACGTGCGTCAGTTTTATCAGTTCTACTTCAATTTTAAAAAAAACATCTCCACTCGCAAAAGATGGACAAGGAAGTGTAAATGTACAGCCCAGGCAGCACACAGTACTGCGCCGATATAGGATAAAATCTGAAAGATTGTGTCGTTACCATTTTGGTTCAGCCAATATCTGTGAAAAAAGGGATGGGTCGCGCCAACACCATTCTGACATACCGTACGCGACGCCGTTTTTGGTTGAGTGTCAAGAGTGTCCTGCGTGAATGGGCTAGGCCGGCGAGGTATTTCTATTTCTTACCGCCCAAAATCTGATGTTAAAAAAGAAAAGAAAAACAAGAGTAATAAGCAAAACGGAATCTGCTTACTTTTAACTCGAGAGAGACATCCTGCATGAAGCCTTGAACAAACTGTGGCGCGCGCCCTCATTACGGGTATTGCAATTTCACCTGACTGGGCCTCGTATACAACCTTCACTGAGATTTTATTTTTGTGTGTAGTTCTCAAGAAACAATGCCGCAAGACAATCGAAAGTGCCGAATTCATGACACCCCCGCAAGGGTACTCGATTCTTATCTCTGCGTGGTGACCAAAATATCTAGCGTCCCAACACTTTCCTTTCCGTTTTTTGTTTTTTTTTTGGTACGCGTTAAACCGCGTCTCTTGTTTCACGACGAAAATAATCCCTGGAGAAGGGGAACAAGAGGGACAAAGGACAAACACAAATCTTCAAACACAGCTAGGTGACTGGTGAGCGACCGAAAAAATCCGCCTGGTCCGGGTATCGAACCCAGGACCTCTCCATTACAGGTGGAGCGCTCTACCATAGCCGTCTGTATACTCTGTGCCTGGCAGAATGCGCCGAATACAATGGGGGCTGACCGTCGAAGCAGTTGCGCTCCGTCGCCGCAACGCCATTTGGGGGCGCCACCGTGTGAGGATTCGTAACATACGACACGATAGCTCCCGAGGCGTTTGAAAGGCGCAGCTGAATGGTCTAACCGTGTTTGCCGGGTATATTTCGTGTTTTTACTGTTGAGTAAATTCGAGTAAGAGTAATTCGAGTTGAGTAATTTGAGTAAAAGACAATGGATGTTAAAGATATACAATACAGGGTTTATTTTTCATACCAGTTGCATGTGTAAGCATCCAGTTCACATTTTTTCCTACAGCTTTACATATTTGCGAGACACTGGCTTGGTGGCAAATGCCTTGTACACATCGTTTTTGTCGGTCTTCATGAAGGCAAAATTCACAAGCAGCGGTTTCATAAATCTCGTGGCCACCAGTTCGCAGAATCTCTTCCTGTGATCGGTGTCTTCACTTCTTTCGCATCTCAGAAGAGGCGACGAAGAGATGGCTGGCACAGCAACTTTTAAAAGCACTGTCAACGGATTTTTCAGTCTTGGGTTCTCTTTCAGGATCACCTCGACAAACGCCCTGAGTGTATCGAGCACATGAAGGAGTTCATCTGACGGATACAGAAGTCCTCCTCTGTCCTGGTAGTGCGTCAGCTTCTGCAGGGGTTGGTTGCATCTTGGCTTTGCTGTCACTGTACAACAGCTTTCACAGCCCATCTGCTCACTAACCACGCGGGCTATGTATCCACCAACATGAACAGTTGCTGAAAGTTGCAACGTTGGTAGACGAGCTTGAACTTGTGACACCCTCAATCTTCTCAAAATAAATGCAGCGTCCCTTGAGATTGTCACCGCTTGTTCTTGGGATGGTCGTGGTTGCACAGCTTGAAGTCCTTGGAGGTGTGGTGGGGCATCATCATGTGCAACGTTGCAGGATGCGGGGGCCGTCGCAATCCCTGTCTTGAGGATCTTTTCTAGGCCTGCCATAGCAGACCGCACATCCACCTGGTCATTACATCCCAATGCCCGTCTAAGAGTTCCAAAGAGCGACTCGATGCAGTCACTGCTAAACTTTCGTGTCAGAACGAACAGAAAGTGCTCCTTAGTCAGGAGGTGCCGGACGCAAGCAACGGTCGAATAGCTGGTCATTAGCAGAGCTTCGTAGGTTTCCTTGCTTAGGAACTGGTGTGGAGTATTCGCTCTCTTGCTGAGGTCCTCAAGATACAGTGGCAGTGTTGTCTCTAGCCATTCCAGTCTAGGATCCTCTGGATCGTCATACTGCCTCACTTCTGGGAATATTTGGCGGATGTGCTGACTCTTGCTACTTGTGTCGTGAAGCACAAACCACCGATACATGTTTTCCATGAAAGTCACCGATGGTCCACAGTCAGCAAATGAGTGGTTATGACAGTGCCCAGCTTGGTCTTTCAGATACTTTAACGTGGCTGTTACATCTGTTGAGAGTACTTCGACTGCTCTCGCCACATTCATTTTCTCAATGTTGTTCGGATAAACGTGTTTCCTGCTTAGGAACCTTACTGGCTTGACAGTCAAGTTTTTCTGCATGTCATAGATCTTTTTTATATGTGATGAAGAGATCTCGCCATCCTTACCCATATCACGTGCAAGGAACTGTGACCTTACATTTTTCAAAACATGGCAATAGTCAAAGCTGAGAAAAAGCAGTCTTTCCGAGTTGCATGGATGTTCAATCCGGTATGTGAGGAAGCCACCACAGAGGATTTTCATTGCGCTCACATTGACTTTGTGGTTGTCCGTGACGAGGCGCAGGATTCGGAAGCCTGCCGCTTCGACGTTCTTCATCACGAACACAAGGAGCGTGGCCATCTGGCTTCCGTTGAGACCTTTGGTGAAAAAGTAGGAAACAGGAATTCGAAACGACGTTGAAAGTCCATTGAGAACAAAGCACAATAGTGAATTTGCCAACAATGGCTCGGCACTTGCGTCGTTAGCCACTCCCATCTCAGTGTGTCCAACACTGTTTGTTGTATTGCAGTTTTTATGCGCATTTCGTCACAAACGAGTGAGCAAACTCTGGACTGGGGTGTTGTCAGCCGCTCAGTCTCAGCCTTCAGGCGTGCGTCGATGAGACCGTTGAAGCCGGTTTCTCCACTGGGAATTCCGAGATAATTCTGCAATGTATTCCTGCATGGCAGCTTCAAAAAACCTTCCTTTCGGATGTGCTCATACAATTTCGTCGAAAGGTGCCTCAGGACAATTGAATGGCGGATGGTTTCTTCAGACCAACAGGGCCTCTTTCGGCTGAAGTTTGAAATCTGCTCAAGCAGGAAGATAGCAGAATGTTGCTTTTCGGCTGCTTGTTCCTTGATGTAGGACAGGTCGGCGACATGGCAGTCCTCTCGCAGCTTCTGGAGTTCCTCTTTGTAACTGTCCACAGTCTTTCGCAGTCTTTCCACTTGTTTCTTGAGGTCGCGTTCCTTTCGCTTCCATTTCCTTCTTTCGAGGACCAACGAGCTGGGCGCTGTCCTGCAGTCAGCATGTGTTTCTTGGTCTTTAGTAGTGGAGACACAAACTTGCTGGAATTGGTTCACTGTGTTAGCTGTCACTTCTAGGCACTTCGGTGTAACAACCTCAAATTCTACAGACTCGGCCGCAGTCCAATCCGTTGGTTCAATTCCTGTTGCATGCGTAGCTGTGGAGCTTCTCGATGATGTAGGCAGCGGCTCCGATGGTACAGGTGGATGCTCCGATAATGTAGATGAAGGCTCCAATGGGGTAGGCAGAGGTTCTGCTGATGTAGGTAGAGGCTCCGATGGTGTGTGTTGAGGATCCCCTTGTTGCACGCATCGCGTCCCATCTGACAATTTCAGGATCTTCTGTGGAACAGTGTCACTGTAGAGGGATCTTTTTTTAATACTTGAGCTACCCCTTTCCTTCGTACTCTTGGGCTGGAGATGCAAGGGGTAGCATTCAAACACCGAGGGAACTGCCCCTTTCTTGAGACGACGATACTTCCCCTTCAGAAAGTCTGTCTCCTTGAAGTGTTTGCTGCACACTTTGCTGTAGTTGGAAGTTGTGTTGGGTGTCCAATTGTCACGTCTAATCACTAAAATCCACTTCTTGCTCAACTCTTCATCTGCTGGAATATCGTGAAAAGACAATCCAGGAATCTTCTTCTTGGCATTTGAGCAGCAGTTCGGTACGCCATTCGCTCCTGAAACAGCAGGAACGCAAAGTTATTTTGAAGCCCTCGAACGCTCAAGAGAACACAGGTCGCGCATATTACAGACTGCCTATGTTTCACTCCTTTATGTGGCCGTACATAGCTACAATGCTACAGTCGCTGGCATGACAAGAAGTCTCTACTCTGCTGAGGCCTCAGAAAAGTGTCCAGAAGAGGCGCGGAGCGTCTCTTCTCAAGACTGTGACTCCAGCCATATGCTCCAGCATGGGAGGCACTCACTTGATCGAATGACGTTTTAGCGAACGCCCAGGTTTCACCGAATGACACTAGCGAATAGTCGGACGACGCGAAGCGGCGTTTTCGGGTGGGCCAAGTGGGTTCACATTTTTTTAATGAGCCGCCGAAAACTGTCGCCGCGCAGCGGCGTAAGCACAGCGCGGGGGGGGGGGGGGGGGGGGGGGAGTTAACGAGCGGCCCCGCACTCCTCCAGCATGCACTCGTTGCCTCCGTGCTGCTTCTGAATGCCTGAACCTTGCGAGGCACCGAAACGTCTCGCGAGCTTCGAGCATTCATCCGCCGAAGCGGTACAAATGAGACCTTTCTAGCGCTCTTTTTTACTGTTAACAAACAATCTGCAAATAGAAGTGCGCTATAACTTCCGTAATATCGTGTCAGAGCATAGCCTTGGTCAAAGTTAAACGCGCCATCACAATGCGACTCCCACGTGGGCGCTGCCGCTGAAACTGCAAGTATTTTGAAGGTGTTGCGTACACTTACCTTTCGAGAAGCGGTGAATGACCATCAAGGGCTCGTGAACGTAAACCCAACTAAGAAATGACTCAACTGCACAAGTAAAGTGTTGTAGGAACAAGGGGAACGTTGCGAAAGTTCACCCGCAGCTTCGAGTTCACAGCGGAAGAACACGTAGAAAATAAACGTCCGTTGGTCGTTGCGGCCAAGTGACCGAGCGACGCTGTCGGCCATGCTGATTTGATCGTAAGAAGTGCGTAAGACAGCTTCGGAGCTGTCGTAGGATTCATTCGTAAACCACGCAAAAGTTACGAACATTTCGTTTCGTGAATTCGGATTTGTTCTCAGGTTTTGTCGTAAGTACTTTTTTGTTCGTAAGTTCGCTTCGTGAATCTGGCCTCCGGCACTTAACGTCACTTCACTAATTTTTTGTATTTTTTCATTACTGTGCCTTGCGCTCTATTTGCTCTATTAAACAAGATGACACGAACATGCCCACAAGGCCTGTGGGCATGTGCGCAGGCCTTGTGTTGGGTAAACACCGAGGTGTGGGGGTGACAAATGGGTCAGAGCGCTTCGCCAATAGTGACATCGCTGAATATCATATCCTGCGGCGCACCTTAGACGCTTCGTTTAACTACATATTCCCTATACGGGGAGTTCACTATAAACGAACTTGGGACACGGATATGAGTGAATGAATAACAAAGAGAACCCACATAATAGCCACGGCAGTGGTCGCACCTTCTTCAAGTAGGTTGCGTTCAGAAAATCACCCAACGTCGGGGGACACTTTGTTGGCATTTTGAGAGTCATCCAGCTCCTAGTTCGTTTCCTGTTCTCTGCTTATCAATGTTCGCTTACAGATAGTGGTCGCGAGAGCAATAAGTGCCGGACTGACAACACAAAGAAAAGAAAAAAAAAATTGACGTTTTGGCTTAGCAGGGTCAAATATACAAAAAAGCGAAACAAAAATTTCTACTTTTTTGTGTGTGTCCACTTCTCATTTTCTTCTATTTGTTATTTTCTTGACACTCAAAGCATTGTTCTCGTTGGTCGTTTCCCGGTCTGCTTGCGCCTCAGGGTCAGGGTGGCATCTTTACTTCCGTAAAACCACACCTTTTGTTTGAGGATTTTTTGGGGGGAAACTTTATAGAAACAAAAGGCGCCTTTGGGAAGGCGAGGGGAGAACCTTCATTGTACGAACTTTGGGCTGAAATATGAGTCACAGTCGGCAAAAAAGCGATATTTTCACGAGCTCAGTTAAAGTCACCGTAGCTAATCGGAGCTAGCAACAGGATTCGGTTGCTCGAAAGAATGTTCACGTTTGCTCGTGCCACGCCCACGCCACTTCCTACCGAAAAACTCGGAAAATGGCGGAATGTCAAAAATGTATTTAAGATAATGAGTACAAGATACTCGGAATTGTAATTAAAATAGAGTATTAAATACTCTTCATTAAAGGTATTTGCAAGATACCAAGATACTCCAAAAAGTATTGAAGATACAGTATCTTGAGTAGAGTATTTGAGATAGGCACAAGTCTGGCGCATGCTCAGAACGAGCCCACATTAATAGGCTGCTAAGACCGGCAATCTTGAGGGTGCGTAATGCACGTTACAAAAGAACTGTGGAAGCTCGCCATCAGCACGCGCTCAGCAGTCGCGGACACAGCTATGGCCGCCAGTGAATACTTCCTATACTACAAATTCTAATAGGAATATCTATGAGACTAATAGACATTTCTGTGAGACTAATAGGAACTCCTATAAGACCAATAGCAATGCCTATGAGACTAATAGACATTTCTATGAGACTAGTAGGAACTCCTATAAGACTAATAGCAATGCCTATGAGACTAATAACAACTCCTATGAGACTCACAGGAATCCCTATAAGGCTAATAGCAACTTGTATGAGACCAATAGGAATCTCTATGAGACTAATAGACATCTTTATCACATGAGTAGAGATGTGTATTAGACTAATACAAAACTGTATTTGTCTAATAGAAATATTTATTAGGTTAATGTATGCCTTCTATTAGAACAGTACAAAGTTTCATAGACTAATACAAGCATTCAGTTAGTCTTATAGAATAATAATTAGACACATTTAGACATTCTAATAAACAAATGGAATGTTCATTAGACTACTTGTAGCACAGCCATTATATTACAATATTAAATGGGCATATTAAAACAATTGAAACTCGACACCACCAAAATAAATATGAACGAATAACTGAGATTTATTACATGTGGAAATCCTTAATTGTGAGGTCGTCCTCACCGATACGTTCAACTAGCTGGCAAACAGAGGTTTCTGCTTTGTAATTTTTTTATCAAACATAGGAGTGAATGTTCACAACAAATTGTCTTCATTGGATCCACAACTCAAAAAGACGAAGATGGACCATTCATTCATTCATCCATTTATGTTTTGTGCTCATGAACAGCTTCTGCCTTTGTAATGAAGTTCAATATACATTTAGCAAAATGGGGTACGAAAATTCTAGTGATAATTAAGGAAACACTTGAACGCTATACAAGATGGGTTAAAAACGTCATTACCTGGAGCATTTATAGTACTATAAAAGTTTTGAATATGTGTCATCGGGCAAGTGTGGAAGATTTGATTAATTTCGAGAACCACGAGTTCCAGAAATAACAGGCAAGTTCGAAATTGGAACTTAGTTGTGCCCAATAACAGCAGAGCGAGGAGAAAAAATTACAAGGAAAAAGATGTGTAGGCTCTGTGGCTGTCGGCTCCGTGAACGCCGGATTCGCCGTCGCATTCTTGCGATATCGGTATACTGCCGCTGCGCTTGCCTGCGGTACGGCAGCACTTGCGCTTTTCCTGCGCTGTAGCTCTGTTGTTCTCGGTATTCGACGCCAGGTTCCAGGTACTTTTTTCGTTTGCATACGCGGGCATTTTGGCGTGAACGAGAAAGACCTGCAACATCCGAGGAGCAAACCGCCACGGGACCGCCCGAATCGTCCGCCATTTTTCTTGTTGGAAGATCTATGGCTATGGCTATGGATAGAAGTGGCTACCAGAATGGATTTCATTGACTATTATCCTATCCCTGTCACCTTTGCACTGCTGGCATTCGTTTTTGCGGCTGCAGTTAATTGATGGCTGCAGGGCGGCATTTGAAACATTAGCAAAATTTGTTCATAAGTATTATAATACAAATTGTATTTTAAGATTATTTCGTACCAACACATGAATTTTCACGTGATGGTAGTTGTCGCACTGGTGGCGCCGCAGCGGCAGCATACTGCACGTCCTTTAAAACTTCGAATTGACAGCAAGGGGCGATGCAGCAATTTTTGTACTTTGCGCAAATACCGCTTAGAACGGATCTCTGACGTTAATGACCCATGAAACACGCGTTCGTTTTTCACCCCACGCAATAGAAGTCCCAGTAAAAAAAGAAAAAAAAAAAGAAATACACCATCTTCCCGAGGGGAACCATGGGGTGATGCGGAGCATCGGGGTGGTGCTGACGCTTGCTTGCGCCAGCCCACTAACTGACGGGACTGTTGCTTCCATCACACTTCATCGGAAGAACGGAGTGAAGTGGAGTCAACAGCGGTGAACTGATGTAGCACGAGTAACTTTGAAAGTCTAATCAGACCGCACGCAGGGGCGGACGCAGGTATTTCTTGAGGGGGGGTCAGGTGTTGGTCAGCGTATCATATGTTTAAGAACCCCCCCCCCCCCCCTCCCCCCATTGCCGTTTCCACGTGCTAAATTTTTACACATGCAGAATTCAAGAGGGGAGGTCAGGACATCCGGACCCCCCACCCCCCTCTGAATCCGCCCCTGACCGCACGGTAATGGTACGTTTACACTTGCGGATCCGCTAGCGAATCCGCCCAGCTTTTGCCGCTGGGGCGAAGCGCTGGGCGGAAAACGCGGCGGCGAGCCGTTTAGGCCCATGACCTATTTCTGCCGCCGAACGAGGCGTTTCGCTGACCGGAAGTGACATTCTTGCGCAGCGCGACGCTGCCTACGTCATGAGCACGCGTAGTTCCGGGAGCAGCAACGCCCGGGAGAGAGAGTCGAGGCGGGAACTCTCGCGCTTTCTCGTCATATTTGACGAGATGTTACGGGAACCGCTGCTGCAGCTGGCGTCGCCGCCGCCGCTCGAAGGAAATAGATGTAAACGCAACCCGCTCGTCGCCGCCGCCGCCGGGAGCGGATTCGCTCCCGCGGCAGCGGATTTCTTCTCAGGTGTAAACGTACCATAAGGCGGCGCAAAATGCCCTAACAGCGCTTGCAGGTTTCCTCGTCGAGACCGGGCTGGCCGGCGAGATCTAGGCTGCAACGGACGCGAGCGGTCGGTAAATGCTAGCAGACGACAGCCGCGGAGTTGCGGGGAAAGCTCACCCCACTAGAAAGGCCTGGCCTGGCGCTGCGACCCGCGCGCCGAAAACTTTCCTCCTTTCCCTCCTCCGGGGAAACAGTTTCGCCTCAGACCCCGCCCCGGTCACGTGATGGGGAACGCGCGCAGCCAACACGCAGCGCGCTACCGCTCACACTTGAAGGAGAGGAGACTAGAGGAGGAGAGTTGCGCATGCGTAGTGTGAGTGCGGACTACGACGCCGACGCCGCGGGACATAGACCCGAGCAAGAGATGCTCCGCATCTAAAACGAGCAGCGTTCACCCCCCTCAACTCGCAGCCAGAACAAGCGGTCACGTGATCTGGAGCCGATTATATCCCGCCAATGTTGATCATAGCCAGGCTCTCGGGTTGGCAAAGCACAGGACACGCGCTGAGTTCCAGACATTGTTATTGGCTCGGCTATTGTCGTCGTTGCAGCGATTGGACACGGGCCACTACCCGAATGCTTCTCGAGCTATCAATTATCACGAGCCCAAATCGAGTGCTCACGCAATGCACGGGTCCTATGAGCCGCATTCAAATATCGTCCCTGGAGGATGCTGCTACCACCAGGGTACGTCATCAAAATTTGCGAAGGAGAGATTGAAAGAAAACGCTCGCTTTCTCCTTGAAATTACACCGCAACAAAGAGGTTTCTTGGTCAGTGGCCTTGCGCCGCGTGCGAGTGTACTTGGGTCTTACTAGTGCCAGTAAGCTCATACAAAGTGAAAAACGCTCAAAACGAATATCGTTGCACCGCCCCTTTAATCCCTCGAATCCCTCCCAAATGCAAAGTAACACGTGTGTCGGAAAAATCGTATCCTGTCTACTTGTGCGGAAACATGCATGTGTACGTCCGGTTTTAGTACGGCGACGCGAACGTCGTTATTTCGTGTAACGATGTAAAGAATTTGAGCACAGTTGGACTTACGGACTTCAACGCCAACCGTTGGTACGACGTGTGGTGGAAGGACACCAATCAATCTGGCTATTTTCGAG
The DNA here is from genome assembly GCA_013358835.2 of Ixodes persulcatus. Taxonomy (NCBI): domain Eukaryota; kingdom Metazoa; phylum Arthropoda; class Arachnida; order Ixodida; family Ixodidae; genus Ixodes; species Ixodes persulcatus. The sequence continues at coordinate 60,931 of JABSTQ010000414.1, forward strand.
CCCAAATCATGAAGATGTGTGGTAAGTATCAAAGCATGAAATGTAGTCTATATATATACCTCATATCTTAGTGTGGGGTACATTTGTAGCACGGCCCCTCGATCCGCTCCGGAGCGCGACGGAGCGTGAAGTGCCATCTAGATTTTCGTTTCATAACTGCGTGTTCTATTAGCCCCGTGCGCGACCGAAAGCGTCGCTGTGGTCGGCCTTCCACGATTGGCCGAACGCTGACTATGACGTCGGAAAGGGGATTTATCATCGACGGAAATAAGAGGAATGAAAGAACTTTAATTTTGACGGTGTTGGCAGTGTTCCTTTGAGAGCGCAATGATTTCAAGCTTCCACCATGCTAATAACACACACCATCGAGCTTGTTGTTTGCAAGGTAATGACGTCACAAGGGGGAACCACAGGAGGGCGCCACCAAAACATCTCGCCGCTAATAGAGCTAGAGTTCCTGTATAGGCTCCCTACGGGAGCCAGAGTTGCGCGTTCATCTCCGTAGCACCGTCTTTCCTGCACGGCATGTTGATCCCGCTCGTCACGTGACTGAATTCGGCGAATAGCGGCGCCGCATTTGCAGTAGGGTCAGTATGGTGGTAGTTGTGCGCGTGCATCGCGTGCACGCGCACGTGCGGCGGCACGTGCGGACTGCAGCGACTTTCTGCAGCCCTGTCGACTGCAACGCCGCGATTGTTATCTACACGCGCAACCTCACGAGTTCTCATTGTCGAGTCGCGCCGGTCCAAACACTACCCAGTATTCTAGTACACTGTATGCGTGAAGGTAACAAAACGCAGGCGAGCTGGTGAATGACATCCCTATAGGAGGTATTCACTGGCCGCCATATTTGAGGTCACTGTTTAGAGCGCATGCTCAGAACGAGCTCGCATTAATAGGCTGCCAAGACCGGCAATCTTGGTGGTGCGGAATGCACGTGGCGAAAGAACTGTGGAAGCTCGCGTTCAGCACGCGCTCCGCAGCCGAGCACACAGCTATGGCCGCCAGTGAATACTTCCTATATACTTCGTCTCACCTTAGCATGGACTAACTGCGAAGACAGTGCAAGCGCGAGCGGGTTGCCTTGTCTGCCTTGACTGGAGCACTCGCTGCACGCGGGCTCGTGCAGCCGCCGAGGCTTCATTCAAAGCGAATAGCTCGCGCTTTTAGCATGCGCGGCTAACAATAGTCCATGCTAAGGTGAGACGGAGTATAGACCTTTCCAATGTTTACAAAATCACAGTCCAGCGTGCGACCTTCACAGTCCAGCACGTGCGTGTTCGTCGCTTCGGAAAGCGAGCAAAGCACGCGCCATACGCACGAACATTCAAAATGGCACCGGCCATACGCTCTTTTTTGGAAAGGTCTATAGTCGGTTATAAGAAGGTAGGAGAAGCTCCTCCCACAAGCGTGGTGCGCCGGTTTCAAATCCCTCCGCAATCGAAAGAAGAGTTCACTAGAAACGCTCCTTGTTCCGCTTCAATGGATAGATCATGGCCACAGAGTGGTGGCAACTTGTCTCCGACCCCGACGTTTTAAGAAAGCGACCTTTGTATTCATCGGAGAGAAAACCGAGCCCCTGAAAGCAGCCTTTGTATCAATCGGAGGGGGACGCTAATCCCCGAAAGTCGTCTTTGTTTGCATCGGAGGGGAAAGACTCTAACCTCCCTCTCGTGGCTTCCACAATGCTACGTCAAAGTCGAAAGATAAAGCAAATATGTACAGAAAGGCAAGACCCTCCTCGCGCGTTGGCCGCGACGTCACGGAAACGATGGGACGCTATTGGATGCGGAGGTGGCGGAGGGATATATGATTCCCTTTGAGGGGCATTTGCCGCTACCTTCTTGACTTTTAACCTACGAGTGCCTGTTCCGTTCGCGGTTACGACGTGCTTTTTTTCTCAGGGGCCCTGTGAGGTTGCTGTAGATTTGGTAGCAAAAAGAATGGCAAAAATATATAAAACACCTCTTAGGGATGATGGTCCGGAGGTATTTCTTTCGAAATGTGCATGCTGTTCCCGAAAATTTTATGTATCAGGTTTCTTAACTACCTGCCGTAGCAGTTTCCCCTGTAAATCTTTGTCAAGCTGTAAATAGTGTAACATGGTAAAGGAACTGAAAATAATTCATACAAACATTTGCTTTGAAATACGAGTAAAGTGGTCGGAGGCCCAATTCCACCTATTTCAGCCTAAAATATAATTAGTTGATATCGAGTAGGGATGCTCAAAAATTAAAATTTCTAATAATAGATTCAATATTGCTCTCAATTTGTAATTTTAATTGAATAGTTTTTTTTAAAGTTATAATTATTTGCAAATAGTCTAAACGGTTTAGCGCTGCGAGTTTCCCTTAAAGGGGCACTAAAGAGGTTTCTGAGATAGTCCACTCTTGGTCATGCGTCGTGCATCCCAAGAACCTAAACATTATAATCCTGCGCCACCGATTTTCGTATTAAAATGTGATAATCAGTTTTTCTGCGATATATCACAGAACTCGAACCGTTGCCGCTTGTCAGCCAATCGAGCGGTGGTTTCTTTCGTCGAGTGATCCGAATGCGAGCCGCTCCTCGGGTTGTTTTGCCAGCACTCCTTACTCAGGTGCATGAAGTGGAGGTTGCGGGGCCTGAGAGAGCTTCCAAAACTAGCCCAGAAATGGTTCGAAAGAGGGTTACCGGATGCTGCTAAATTGTTTTTAGTGGTCGGAGGCCCAAACAGTTTGTGTCCCTCTGGCTTGGACCACCTTGTGATAGCGTTTTGGTGCTCATACAAATTATCTCTTATGAATACTGTCACTTTCAACTGCAAATTCATTATCTCTTTCAGGCTTCTTTGGGCACTATGTGGACACAACGTGCACCGACGAGACAACACGCAAGGTTCGCAAGGCAGGGGATGAACAAGCTTCTGGCTAGGAAGATTGCTGATTTAAATTGAGTGGTTTGCGTGAATGTGAGATTTGTATGAATGGGAGAATAAATTGTATTATCTTAAACAAGCTACACCGTGTACTCTCATTTAGCAAGCCACGCAACGCAGTAGGTAAATAGCATGCCGATATAACTAAAACTAATATAGACCAATACAACTAATAGGCTAATACAACTAATAGACTAATACAACTAATAGGCTAATACAACTAATAGGCTAATACAGCTAATAGACTAATACAAAGTGTCAATAAACCGATAGGCTATTAGAAATTCTATTAGAATATTTGCTAGTATATATATACAACAGGGTGTCACGAAAGAAAATTTACAAAGTTTTTATTTCCGCAAAAATAAACTACGCATCGCCGAACGCTCATTCTCCGCCCAAAGGTAGCCCTAGAGGTCACAACCAGACGGCCAAGTTTCAGCCCGATCCGATGCCTTAATCAAAAGTTATAAGTGATTTTCTGAAAATTTCAATGGGAAAATGGCGGCCGACGGAGTTTTCGAATACATGGGGCTCAATGACACCAGAAACCGAAAACGGGCGAAAATGGGCTTCATTTTCCCATCGAAATTTTCAGAAAATCACTTATAACTTTTGATTAAGTTATCGGATCGGGCTAAAACTTTGGAATCTGGTTGTGACTTCTAGCGCTACCTTTGGGCGGAGAATGAGCGTCGGCAATGCCCAGTTTATTTTTGCGGAAATAAAAACCCTGTAAATTTTCTTTTGTGGACACCCTGTAGAATACTTGGGTAGTGTTGGGACCGGAGCGGCTCGGCAACGGGAGCTCGTGAGGGCGCGTGTATTGACAGTTCGTGGCGGCGCTGTAGTCGAGTTATCCGCAAAAAATCGCGCAGCCCGCCTTTTTTTTTTTTTTTTTCCACTTTGAGCGGTGCACGTGTCGGCACCACGATTTTATAGTTCCGTGTGTTTAGGCGTTGGTTTATACTTTGGATCTTGTGTTCTGATTTTGCGGATGGTGAACGCGTAAAGCCTGGTTCACATGCAGCGGTTTTGGCCCTAGAGCGGCGCGATTTCTGCCGTCGCGGCGCTCTGGCCAGCACCAGCGGTTGAGCGGCACGAGCGCCGCGACGGCAGAAATCGCGCCGCTCTAGGGCCAAAATCGCTGCATGTGAAACACGCTTCCGAAATGACGTCGGCGAAACAGCGACAGAACTCTTGCTCCGCACCTAGTTGCAAAACGGGCCTCATCCGAGTGAAAGGAGTGAAAACGGCGTCCCTTTTCGGCGTTCCAAAGAACAGAGCCAAAAAAGATCTTTGGGGGAAGAATCTGCAGCGATCGGACAAGCGTCTTGAAGAAACAAGCGCTGTCTGCGAGCTGCACTTCGAGCCCCGCTTCATCCTTCGAGACTGTAGCGAGTGCATGTGCGCACGCGGCGTAACGCAGGACGACGTAGCCATGCGTGACTGATTGCATGCGTGCGAGGTGCTCGCGCGGGGGTTCGATGAGTTGTGTTTGGGTCGCCATGATGCCTGCATAAAGGTCACTGGTGTTTTGGGTCTCACGGTGGTCGGCTGCTTCATCCCACGTAACGTGCGGCTAGCCCAGAGCAAGCTCGCAACAGAGACGACGTGCACATCATCGGCGGAAAGGAAGTGAGGATTGCTTGTGGACACCCCAGGACCTGAGTGGAGACCCTCCCGCATGCAGGACGAGAGGAAAGGTTGTGTTGTCTCGTTCCTACTCTTCGTCCCTGTCCTGAAGCGCTATTATCTTCTCCAAGAGCGGAAAAAAAAGCGGAAGGCAAGTCCACCAGAGCCCATCGTTGCAAAGCGTTCGGGGCTCGCTCGGGAAACTGACCCGTTGTCACCATTGGTGAACAGCAAAGCTCCTGCCGTGATCCCACAAGGCATCGATCGCGACGCACTAGGCTCCTGAATATGCCAACTCCCTACTGGGCTGTTCTTAAGTTCAGCAACTTCGACGGTGTTGCTTATTTGGAGACTGCTCTTGAGCCGAAGTCTAACAGATCAGCATCGAAAAGGCGGTGTTCATTTGTTTCTTTCACTTACCTGATGTGGTATGCCAAGTATTAGCGGCGAGAAGTTTTGGTGGCGCCCTCCTGTGGTTCCCCTTTGTGACGTCATTACCTTGCAAACAACAAGTTAGATGGTGTTTGTTATTAGCATGGTGGAAGCTTGAAATCATTGCGCTCTTAAAGGAACACTGCCAACACCGTCAAAATTAAAGTTCTTTCATTCCTCTTATTTCCGTCGATGAAAATCCCCTTTCCGACGTCATAGTCAGCGTTCGGCCAATCGTGGAAGGCCGACCACAGCGACGCTTTCGGTCGCGCACGGGGCTAATACCTTCAGGGCTGCATATTGTAACCATGTATGTGCTGCACATTGTAACCATGTATTTCAATGCCGTGCTATAAACTATTAGACCAACAACTTTCACCTTGCCTTTTTCACGTGTGCTGTTGTTTCTTGGTCTAAATGATGTGAATAGTTGCTTGTTTTCTTCTTTGAATAATCTTCAGCCCACGTTGTCTCAGTTTTTGAACTTAAGTTCAATGTTAAAGCCCGTGATAAAAAGTTTCACGGTTTATAAGCCATTTCTTACAAGTGAACGTGGGGTGGTCCTCGGATGGTCGTGGCAGCCATGAAGAAATATAAGATTCTCATCTCTTTGCGATCGTCGCTTGGGTGATTTGTCGCATAAATTAACGTAAAAATGAGTGACAGGTGAAGCGAGCTGATTAAAGTCTAGAAGAAGAAGACGGGAAGAAAAAAAGAAAGAGAAGTTAACCTGGGGTACTTAAAAAACAAACTGAAAGAAGCTCGGGCTTTAGTATGTGCCGTTTCGTTGCACCATAAAATAAAGTAGAAAAAAAAAAAACTGCTTCTGAGTTTTAGATATCCCCGCCAAATATCTAATGTTTGGCCTTTTGTAACAAAGTCAATGGGCATTTCACTTAAAATGCTCACCATCCAACGAACCGAAAGTCGCAGCTAATTCTCCGCTGAAAGTACTTGCAATCCGCTTCTTTAAAGTCGCAATTGTTTTTATGTGAAGGTAAAGTAACGCAGCTTATACCGTTCAATACATTGAAGCATCATGTTGCCAACGATCGTGCCGCAGCGTAATTGATGCCGCGGTACGACCGCTGGCAGGTCGTATCAGAAATCCTATGTGCACTCCACCAAAGCGGCACCAAAGATTCATCATTTCGCGCGTGCAGCCGCGCATGCGCACACCTTCTGGATAACGCGCCGGTGTCGACACCTGTCACGATCAATACCACGTGCTTCAGACGAGCCCCTCCGGTCCCAACACTACCCAAGTATTCTAGTACACTGTAACTATACTACGGTCATCCCTAAGCTGATAGTGCTGTGGGAGCAATAGGAGCTCGCCAGAACCAATCAAACACCTTCCTTTAATCACCTGACCCGTCCATTTCTCTGCGCATGCGTATGAACGAGACCGTGGTTACGTGGCGAAAGATAGACGTGTGACTGTTCCAACGAGCACGTATCTTCCACCGCACTGTCAGCTTAGAGATGAACGGCTTTTAAGGCTACAAGGCGAAGACAGAAAAAACAGATCCCCTGCCTTCTTGCTCTTTCGTCAAGCAAGGTCATACCGTAAGCTTTGGCAATTGTGAACAACAAAGGACCTTAATAAATAGTTGATCCCAAATGCCTTGTCAAGCCCAGAACATTTTGTGCATATCCTTGACCTTGTTAAGTAACGGTACTTTTTGTAGTCGGAAAAGATGGGAATCGAGCAAAACAGGTTCGGTTTCATGCGAATAGTTGAAAAGAAAAATCTGGCTCTGGAACTCGAAAATTGACGTATCTGAAATTATAGTGGAACCGAACCCCAGGTATGGTTCCATGCTGAAAGCTTTTCCATTCTGAAGCCCTTCGGTCCTCCACTTACACAAACTCCCCAAATTCACAAAGTATTGTCATCTTTTTTTTTTTTTTTTTTTTTTTTTTTTAGTTAGTCCGTGGGGTTTTGCTGGAGTTTGTTCAGGACTCTTACATAAATTGTCTGTTCACAAGTTCGCATGCACACGAAAATTAACGTCAGCAAGTAATTCTGCCTTAAGTTAAAGAAAAAAAGAATAAAAAATAATATTTTATGTATTAAATATTTTATGCAATACGAATTAAGTTGGTCTGTTATGGAAACCTGCGTTCAGGACAAAAAAAAAACATATCTGGGCTAATATTAATTAATATTTTATTCAATCTTTATTTGCATAAGAACTGAATTGTAATTCGCTCGATCAAGTATATTCGCTCTACAGAAGGGATGTGTGCATCTTTGATTTCAAAATTAAGCGATCCTATAGTCCGTTGCAACTCAAGAAGGTAGGGCGAGGGAAAGGAAAGCCGGGGAGGAGGAACGCTGGAGAAGAAAGGAGGAAACCTCTTTCTCTCTTTAGCGTTTCGTCTGCTTCCTCCTCCCCGGCCCGTCTTACCCTCGCCCTACCTTCCTGAGTTAATCGACGCTCCCATGACAGAGACCGTTCGCAGCTCGACTTTATTCCGCGGCTCGCTGCGTCGTTTATTTCGCGGAGATCAGCCATAGCAAAGTTGCCCAGTCAATTGCAAAGCATTACAGCACTTAAAGAAGTCAGTGGAAGCGGAAAACATAACAAAAGACCGATTTGATTGCGGAACACACGAAAAATAGCGATGACGTTTCCATGCCAAAACAAAAAAAAAAAAACGAACCGGAAGTGTTTTTTGCTTCTTGTCATGGCGGCCGGAAGTGGCCCGACTACCACGTATAAAATCAATTATTGGAGAAACAGAAAAAAAAAAAACGGGTTTTAGGAACGTGCAACCGGTAACCGAAACCGTAAAAATTAAACCTTAAATAACCAAAACGAAACCGATATCAACAGGAAGCGGTAACCGTAAAGCCTGGTTCAGGCAGTTGCGTTGACTGCGTTTGACTGCGTTGCGGCAGCGAGAAACCAGGACATCCCTGCTGCATATATCGCGTGCCAAGATGATTCCTTGAATTGGATTCCACGCTTCATACGAAGCACAGATGTGCCAGTGACTCGATTTCGGTTCTCGACGCAATGCAGTCAAAACGCAGTCAAACCGCAAGTGCCTGAACCGGCCTTAACTGTAACCGAACTTCCTGAAGACCGCGTGAGCACAGCTGTAACCGGCGCTCATTGTGCGCGAGCTGACAAGTCTTCCTTTGGCTTCATTATGCTCTCTTCTACGCGTTTCACTCATGTGTATTATGCCTTTCACGGAACGAATGATTTCGTCCATCCTTCACTGATATACGCGAATGCTTTGCTTGTCTGAAGTTTCCAAGAGGTGCCCCAGGGCCAGGGGCTTTCCGTTTTTATCGACAAAATATAGCTTAAGAAAATTATAGTTAATTGAGCGTATTACGAAGGGAGCGTTTATAAGGATCTCAGGCCGCCTACGACACAGAACTTCTGATGACGGATTCGAAGAGAAAAAGAAAAGAAGACTGTATTGGCCGAGGCGTTTGCAAACCATGCCATTGCCAGGAATATCGGTTTCCTTTTAGAACACTCGCTTTGGAGCTCCCACAGTATTCTCATCTTTTGCCCAAACGAGTTGAAATCGTGTAGAGATATTAAGCAGTTGGAGTCAAAAGAGTCAGATTACTTGGGGCCCCTATAGACTTCGTCGCACTTCCGTAAGCCTGGAATCGGAGTGGTATCTGCCCTTCACCATGAGTCGTCTGGAATGTCTTGTGTTGCTAGGAATACTGTCTTCACATGCGTGGGCCTTGAGCCCGGTCAGTCCTTACTCGTGCAAGAGCAGCCAGCTTCCGGACAAGCTTGTCGCGGAGATTCCGTGGATATGCCCGGTCGTCAATGCCATCATCAAGCGTGTGATGCACGGTTCGGAGCGGAATCGAACCTACCAGGAACTCGTCAAGTTTGTGGATAAATTCGGTTCCAGGATCGCCGGATCGCAGAACCTCGAGAACTCCATCGACTACATGGTGACCCTGCTTTCGAGGCAAGGACTGGACGCTGTGTATACCGAGGACGCCAAAGTACCTCACTGGGAGAGAGGCGAAGAGTCGGCCTGGTTGCTCAAACCCCGCTTGCAGCGGCTCAACATGCTCGGCCTCGGAGGCAGCATCGGCACACCAACGGGGGCATCGAGGCTTCTGTCCTGGTGGTCAGATCCTTCGACCAACTCCGTGCCAACGCCTCTAAGGTGGCCTTTCTCGCATTTCTTTCACTTTGTCTGGAAAGTATTTCTTATGAGAGTTAAGAACCAAACATACACTTGATTTTGGCCTCCGGCAGTATTCTTAATCGATCACAAAACATTCTTTTTTATTTTAAATGCCTTTCACAGGCAACAAAAGCCTCTGTATAAACGAAAACACGAAGGACATAACCAAGCTCACCTGTCTTAGAATGTAAGAATTTATACAACGGCCTTTCTTTTTTTTTTTTTAACTGCACATGACTAGTAGTTAAAGGGCCCATGAAACAAATTTCGGGCTGGAATAACTCAATTTATATTGGGATTTTACTAATAGCACATCGTTCAGTGGGCCAAAAGAAAAAAGGTAGAAAGTCAAAGCCTGACTTTCGTGTACGAACATTTGAAAATATAGCGGACTATTTTGTACCTTCTTTCCTTCGAAAGCTCTCCGCTTTTCACTATGATAATCCGCGGTTCCCAAAGCGCGTCAGCGGTGCCAACCTGACGTCAGCTGAACCCAGCTCACGCATTGGACACGAGAATCGCGTCACTCGGACGTATGCGCTCGTCAACAATCAATCCGTCGACGAATATTTGGATTCGCGTTTCTGGCCAATGAGTGCCCTGACGGAACTTATCGTCACTGGCGAATGACAAGTTCTATGGTGTGCATAAAAAGCACGGCGGAAGCTAGGAGTCATCGCACGGTGCCGCAGAATGTCATGACGACGTGATTTCACAATTCGCATTTGAGTTGAGGATAAAGCTAAGGAGGAAGAAGTAGGAAAATCGTTCATGACCCCTTTAAACAATAATCGACAACCAAGAAGTGGTGTGTTTGACTGTACATCGCTAAGTGGGAAACTGCTCATAATAACCACCAGCACGGCACATCACATATGCAAAGCAACTTTCCATAAACTAAGTCTATGGTAGAGCCAGAACTATGGCATTAGTTTGCCAGAACATCAATCCCAATACGCAGTATTTGTAACAGCGTGGTCATTGCTTCCCCTCGGCAGGCCAGGGGAAAGATCGTGGGTGTTCAACGAGGACTTCAGCAACTACTCAACAACGGTCAAGTACGGGGTGAAGGGGCCGCGGAAGCGTACCAGGCGGGTGCTGTGGCCGCCCTAGTTCGGTCGGTGACTCCATTCTCCATCGCGAGTCCCCACACGGTTGGATGACGTACCGAAAAAAACACGGACGGATTCCATCGGCCTGCATAACCGTCGAAGACGCTGAGCTCCTTGAGAGGTTCCAGCAAAGCGGCAAGGACCTTCTGGTTTCCGTTTAGCTTATACAATAAGCTGCCGATGCCTCAGTCCACCAGCAACTTGATAACCACAACGCCGTTTCAGACTTAAAACGAACGTCAAATGTTTGTAGTAGTGTGCTAAGTATACCCCGCGCTCCTTTATAGTTACATGTCCCATCATCATGAGCTACTGAAAAACCCGCAATGGTCTACTAAGCTGTCACCTCTGGTCAGACTTGTACCGTACGCATTACAAGTAATCAAATTACTTGTAATCGATTACTTTTGGAGTAGTTTTGTAATGAGTTGATTACTTTTATTACGCAGTAATCACAAGAGTAATCTGATTACTTTTTGAAGTAATAAAATTACTTGTAACCGTTACTATTTTCCACGGGGGCCCCCCCCCCCCCCCCCGCCCCGCCCCCCCCCCCCCCCGGCACCGGCACGCCGTTTTTTTCTGAAATGATAAAAATAAAATTTGCTTTTTTTTTTTTTTTCGAACGGAAGAAAGAAAGATTTTTGCGGAGCTGTAGGAAACGAGGTCAATAACTTTCTATGTACAGTTTCTGTGGAATGTCCGTTTTTTTTTTTTTTTTTTTTT